>PVIR01005327.1:0-73001 GCA_004026965.1 Petromus typicus
AAAAAAAAAAAAAAAAACACAAAAATAAAAGTAGCTCAGCACAAAGGCCCTGGGTCCAATCCCTACTATAGCACTGAAAACAAAACACTATCAATTGGACAGATCTGAATTCAAATCTTGATTCTGCTAGGAGTTGGCTACAAACCAGCTAACCAGTCGCTTAACTTTCTTAGCTTCAGTTTTCTCATTACATGTGTTTGTGAAAATAAAAAGATGGCACATGTGAAAACACAGGGCATATGGAAGGTGCTTAGAGGATAATCAATCCTCTTCTCCTCAGGAAACCAGTGGTAGAAAACCCTCACCTACGTGGGAACTGTAGGAAAGCAGGGACTGTGCTCAAAGAATGTGACACTGTACAGCACTTCTAGCTAATGCTTAGCGTAACAGCTGACCTTTGGTCAGAGCTCAGTAAAGTTTGGTTGAATACGTAACAGGGGAAGAATTTCAAGTTGTAAAGACTTCACCATTTTGAGGGAGATCGGAAATGGCAATAGCCCTTCGTGGATTTGTGCAGCAGCAGTGAGTGGGAGCTCGAGGCCTGATGTACACATGTCTGTCCAGTACGTGGGCATCTCCAGAGTCATCTCAAGTATACAAGCAGCTGAGGTGTGGGTAGTTCTTGGCACCTGGAGTGGCTACCTCAGTCTACACCCAGTCAGTTAGCTCTTGGTTGGGCTTGGAATTACCGAGGGAGATGCACAGCTGTGAGTTGGTTAAAGGCAGCTCCAGCTGTTCTGAGGGACCATGCAACGTGGGGAACACAGCAAGGCCCCATTCATGGCCCACACCACTCCTGGGCTTGGGCTGTAGCTTTGGCCTCCTGGCTCTCCTAACTCCCATTTATTTTCCAGGCTCAGATTCCCTAAGCTTCCTGTTGCATTCTGAGTGCTGCTGACCAGTATACCAATGAACTTCACTTCTGTAGGCTGTCAAGGGCCTCTAGTGTTTGCATCCAAAGATGTAGACTTAGATCCCAGTCTACAACTCCAGCCCCTGGTCTTGGCTTCTCAAGGTTACCAATCCATCAGGCACTGTTTCTGGCAAACATTTTAAGGTCTCTTCTCACAATCTCTCTGCTAAGACGATCAGTGTTCTTTATTATCTTTTATATCTTTAGCAATTCTGTAAAATGTGCTACAGGTTCTACAAAGAAGACTTGTTCTTTCTAACTACTTTTTGTCTCCTCATGTGCTTTCACCTTTCATAGTCCCTGAGATTCATTTCGTTCTCATTTGCTCTTTTTCCCTTCTACGTTCATTTCCCTTTAGGGTTTGTGAAGTTTTGTAAGCTTTCCTCATGCATCAACTATATGCCAGATATTATGCTAAAGACAAAGGTACAAGATGAATGAAAAAGGGTCAACACTTATCTGACCAGAATAAATGAATAAGCAAGATGTTAAATAGATTAATGCCAACACAGGCCATACAAGTCATCACGCTCTTAGGCGAGGAGAAAATATTAAGAGACACATAAAAGATTGGGATTTGATTCTGTCTGCTATCTCCTTCTACAGTGCTGAGATTCACGTATTCCACCGATGTTCACTGGGCCCCCAGCACGTACCAAGCCCTATGCAAGCCAACATCCTAGTTATCTCTCCTTTCTCTCTTGTGGAGTGAATAAACTTCTTTTGGAGACAGCGAGCCTGTCTGCAGCCCTGTGTTATGTGTATAACAATACTGACTTTGTAATGTACAGAGACACGCTGGAATGAACGTCAGCCAGAGCTGACAACAGGCTCAGTGCATGTAACACACAAGCTCTGCCTCTTTCAAGGACATTTTTTTCTCATGTTACTGTATTTCCAGAGAACCATACTGGCACATTTTCCCTTTACATTCTCGCTGCTGCCTATAATCCATCATTACAAAGAGCAGCCTTAAAAACCGCACTCAAGGGAGACATTATTTCCTTTCCATTTCTCTCTCAGAAAGAGCAACGTAGGAGGGAGAAGGGGAAAACTTGGATTTCGGTTATAGGAATATAAATAAGAAAAGAATCTGCTTCTTTCTCTTGTTAAGATGCTAAACCTCAAAGGATTCCTTGGCTTTTAAAAAAGGCCATCGCCCCTTGGCCTGCACTGAACACTAATATTATATACCTGGTGATAAAGCCAGAGGATTTTTTATTGAGAGCTATTAAAGGGAAAGGATGGCTGAGACAGGTTTCTTGGATGAACGAAAAATCACACGCTCATAAATACAACCTGTGAGGTTAGTCTTGTGGTTAGCTAGGACTTAAAATTTGTGATTCCCCCGATTATATGGGCTGACAGGGGAACTATTGACTTTTTCTCAAACAAGACTTGCTCAAAATTATGACTTGAAAACAGAAATAACCAGGATCCCTAAGGCAACCAAAAAGCCCAGCAGAACTGGGTTAAACCATTCCTGGAATGTGGGCTCATATTCTAGGTAAGACAGAAAAATGGGGAAAATGTCATTTTATCCTTTTTTAAAAAATGAATGTTCTTATTTAAAGTATCTTTGTGGCTTTTTAAAAAAATTAACTTAACAAAATTTTCATTGACTGCACAAATTTTCCATCAACCTACCCCATGCATAACTAGAGTCAAATGATTATACTACAAGTGCCATTATTAGCCATGGCTTAATAATTTGACTAATAAAACTGAGTAGCAAGTCTAAGGATTTTTTTTTTTAATTGAGCTGTTTAGCTGCACCTAGTCTAATTTTTCCCTAGGCTAAGGGTCTGAGTTCCTGTTTGTTTCAGTAGCTAACAAAACCCTCAGGACCTGGTCCCCAGTGAAATGCTGAGCACATCTTTAGGAGGCTTCAAAGGCAGCTGCAGTGGGCAACAAAGAGTAGTATGGTTCCCTCTCATTTCTGACAAGTGTTTACACACCAGACTCGAAGCTTCCTTTTGTAACGTCTCGCAGAGTACAAAGGGTATGGACAGAGAGCGTTAGCAATATCACTCAGGATTCTGTGGTTTTTCCGATAATCAAGGACTAATTCTCTTTGGTGAAGGAGAAGACTTTTTCCGTGTCACATTTTCCTGTCCTTCTTTTTAATGTGATTTGACAACGTGCATTCAAAGGGAGGCTGCACAATTAGAAGGAGAGGGAACCTCAGCGTTTGTGCTAACAGCCCCTTAGCTGCTCTAATTAGGAGCCCCTTATTCTACTGCTGTTTCTCTGGAGAGGACAGGGGTGCTTTTTAATTGGGGCTATTAGAAGCTCTCTTTGCACAATGACACCCTCTGTGAAGAGAAGGCACCAGCAAAAGCCATGCCCACTCTGCAATTACTTCTTGCAATTCTGAGCAATAATGGTATCTTGTCTCATTTAAAAATAAATCTGAGGCTTATTTCTTACTGCGCTCTCTTCTCTGCCTACTCACAGGAGTCTCTTCATGCCAATTAAGCAAACTTTCCATTATTTAAAGAGGTAGTTTGGATCATAACTGTCCCTTGATAATAAGACACAATAAGCTGGATTTCTTTTGCCCACAGCTTCTTTATTCCAGATACAAGGCTAATTTAAACGAGCTCAGATCTCAGATTTTGAATTTACTTTGTAGTGAACTGACGCAGCTTTGGAATTTCCTGAGCCGTGCCCTGTTTGCATGCCACGTAACTCACCTGGAATAACCCGCACATTCAATGCTCTCAGCTTCTCAGAATCACTTCCTCTTAAGAGAACAGATGTAGTTGTGTATTTGTGACCTATTCCAAGAAAAGAGATTAAATATTTAGCTAATAAATAAGTACAATCTCAACATGGATTTCCTATGTTGGGTCACAGGATTACCAAGAAGGATGGGCCACTGACAGTAGGGCTGGAGTAACAAGACACCATGAACTTTTCCCTTTATATCAAAAAAAATACAAGTTCTTTCTCAAGCCAGTGTCTTCTCTGCTACCATAAATGCCATTATGTCATATCCTGTAATGAAAAGCATTGGCCCTTACATACAAAATAGTATTTATTTGATATAGAGAATATGTAACTTACATTTAACGTTTAATTATATTTGGTGCCATAAGTGGTGTGACATTTGTCATAACTTTATAACTTGGACTTGCAAGAAAAAATGACACTAAGTCTGTCCTGTGGGCAGGTGTTCCTAAAAGCCTAATGCAACTTCTCATTTTCAGCTGATCTTTATCTTTTCTATCTCATTTATATGTCTTTCTTAAACACAGTATGTGTAAAATGAGTCAGGAGACTCAAAACTATACACTGTTTACAAATGAAATACATTTATTTAGTATAATTTTCAAAACTAGAAAGATACAAAGTCTTAGCTGGACATTTCACTAACTATTTAGCTTTGGACAGAACATTTAACTTCTCTGAGATTCAGGCAGTGTTTTTTCAATCTAAAAATGAAAATAATATCATATATGTTTTTTATATTCTTTGAGAATCTAGGGAAAATGATCTAAAAGTGGATAATGTAGAAATATATAGTGCTGAATTTCCTTGCCCCTGCCTTGAAGGCTTTTAATTACTGAGGTATCAAAGGTAGCGTTTGATATGAAACTGTTCTCAGAAATATCTTGCAACAAGCTGGGCATGATGAATAAGACCTGCAACTCAGGTACTTAGGAGACTAACATAGCATGATTGTAAATTTGAGACCATCCTTGGCAACTTAGCAAGACTTGTCTCAAAATAATAAAGTAAAGTAAAAATACCTCAGTGGTGGAGCATTTGCCTCGCACATGAGGCTCTGGGTTAAATCACCAGTACATTTTTAAAAGCCTACAACTTAGTCAAAAGAATTAATGGCACCCTTGCTTAAGTCCAGACACAAGAATTTGTTCTGCTATTGAAATGACTGCCAGGGCCTTGGCTGGTGAGGGACATAAGAGCTTTAGGAAATAAACAAGCACCACAACATCACACCAGACGCTGTTAAATGTTAAATCTCTTAGGTAATCTCTTTATTCCATCCTTTTCTCAATCCTGAGTGGCAGTGGTGAGCATCCTTGCGCGACAGGAGAGTAAAAGCACACTTGGATGTGGCCAGTAACTTGCTCAGAGTTACACAGCTAGCAAGGTGTAATACTGGGTCTCTAACCTAAGTCTGTCTGCCCTTCAAACCTATTGCACCCATGATACATTTTGCATGGCCTTTAAGAGACCAACTTCCCACAATGCGGACCCTCCATCAGGCCTGCTGTCATCCCATACACACACAAGCAGTGCCCTACCAGTGGTTTACAATCTATTCTGCTAGGCAGGTGCCTCAGTCACACCAGCTGTTCAATATTCTTAACAACACCCATACTGTCTTGATTTCCAATTACTTCAGCCCTGAACTATGAAAAATCTACTGCTGTCTCCGCACTTAACAAAGATTGATTCCAGCCCCTTCTTATCACCTAGAGCCACTCTGCTTCAGATCGTGCTGAAATTCTTCACCACCACCTCGTCTTATTCTGCCTCTCCTTGCCCCCCTTCCACTAAGTCCTGCTCCTCATCCTGTCAACTTTATCCTGTTTGCCAGTCTTCTAGGAACTTTTATTTTCCAGTGCCAGGGGTTGAATCTGGAGTTTTCCACATTCTAGACAAGAGCTCTATGAGCGAGCTACATGCCTAGCTCACATCCAGTCTTCCTCCCATTCCTATTACTTATCCAAGTAGGAGAAAGATGCATGACTATCAATCCCACGTCTTCCTTACACTTTTCTTCCTTGGATCGTCTAGATTGACTGCTGACAACAGTCAGGACACAATAAGTAGAAAGTTGAACTAAAAAAGAAAATTAGGCCTGTTCTTAAAAGTAGGAGTTCTTTGACATAAATGGATGATCCTAAATGATAGATTTATCCCTCAGTACTTACTCTGCCACTTTTGCATTCTCCTGTGATCTTCAAATATTTTGTGTATAATGAGAATGACCAAAAATATAAAGACTAATAAAACTAAAATGTACCAAGTGATCTTCATGGAACAAGTGATATCTGTAAAGAAAAAAAAAATACTGTAAAGAACATAATAAAATGCCACAACAGATCAAAAGAAATGTAGTGGGATATATTCCCTTAACAGAAAAGATAAATATGTAGCCTAAACTGTTGCAGTGCTACTTCTCTCCTAAACTACCTCCCAAGTATTAAAAGAGGAAAATAGACAAGGTGGCTTCCAAAGACCCATGTGATTCCAAAATTTCACTTACATTTTGGTCTGACATTAGCTTCGCTATCACTGCTGTCACTAGGTTGGGACCACAACATATCAGTCCCAAAACAAAAGACATTTGTGATAACAATTTTGGTCCTGAGTCAATCAGTCCAAAGATAAGTAAGTCCTCAAATCAACAAAGATCTGGTGAGTACAAGAAAACAGAAAAGAAAGTGGATGGCAGAAACAAACAAGGGGCTGGGCTAAGACACAGTGTGGCCGAGACAGACAAATAACCAGATCCTCTTTCCACCAGGTCACGGTTTAGTGGCTTACACACCAATGAACCAATCGGGTGCACGTAGTGACCACATCTCCAGCTGCCCTGGCCTGAATTTACCAGGATGCAAGCATAAACCTGCTCATCAAGATGATAGTGAGGCAACATGGGAGGGATGGTCATCACAGAGCAACTATTCAGTATGGCCTGCCTTAGTCCTTTAAAGTTACACTGCCCACCAGACCTAGAAATCAGCAACCGCAATAAGGGTGATATCACCACATCAACATACAAATAGTCTACTGACTTTCTAAGTCACTCATGTAACCTATTTCTTGCACACTGAACATAGCTAGTACTTATTTAACTTGGCAGAATACATAACTTGTTTATAAGTATGAAGAATGGCTTTGTGGGTTTTATGGCCTAGGAATCTCCTTTACAGGAACCCAGATGTACACTGGCCACTCTGTACCTACAGAAAAGGCTGAATGGAGGGAAGGCAGGTTGGCTGGCACAAAGCACTTAACCTCTACAACATCATTCCACACTATTTAGATACCAAGGTTGCATTCCTCACTCAGCAGAATAAAAGTATGCAGTTAAATAGCACAGGAGATCTGCAGTGCCATAAGACTAAGATGGGCTCACGGACTAATGTCTCAGGCAGCAAATGATGAAAAGAGAACCGTGCATTCACCAAGTTTGTAATGCAGTCGCTGAACATGCGTCATTAGGGCCAGACTAGTGAATGCACCTACTACTACGTCCACATGAACTCAGAAGAGGACGGCTCCTCGTGCCAGGCTGCCACCTGCCCTCTCTCCCTGCAGCCAGGAGTATGGAAAGAGGCAAGAAGAGACAGAAACTCAATAAAATCTAAAAAGACAGTTTCAAGGATTGCTTCTGAGTAACTGGACCAGAAAGGGCTAAATTTAATTTCATCTCCCGAAGGAGAAGTCTTTAGAAAGAGATTACATGTGTCCTTGCACAGGGTAAAACATGAATAATTTTTTTCTTTTGAGACAGAGTCTTGCTTTGTAGTTCAGGCTGGCTTTGAGCTCAGCCTCAAACTCACATCACAGAAATCCTCCTGCCTCTGCCTCCCGAGTGCTGGGATTACAGGCGTGAGCCACCACACCCAGCATTGTGGTATGTGGTACTGATTGCTTTTGGGCATGAGTCTCTATGCCTAGTATTGTATGTGGTTACCAGGGATCGAACCCGGGGCCCTTGGACTTGCAAGACAGGTGCTGGAACCACTGAGCGAAATCCCCGGCCCCAACATAAATAAATTTTTAACCTTCTACACATGGCTAAATGGATAGACTTCTTTCCACACTCTAAGAGTACATCTCTGTGATACCAAGGCTATATCTTTCTGAATTGTGGAGACCCAACAAACTGATAACTAATATTGCACATTGAATCTAGAATTTATGGCCTTTTCCATTAATACAAAAATAAATTCTCTTAAAATTATAATTATAGAAATTTTTATTTTCTCTTTATGTTTTGAAAAATCATTAAAAAAAAACAATTGGATGGATACCCTAGTGTACATTGAAAGTAATATGTTTTAAATATTTATAATCCATATATCCCTTTTAGATTTCATTATAGTCACCTTTCCCTGTACAGTTTTTCCAGAATTCACCCTCCAATATCTCTCCTGGGCCAAAGGAAATTGACTCTTCTGTTGAGATCTTCTCAGATCCTCTTTCACAGACCACCTCAGACATACAGCTTGAAATACCCCTAAACACAGAGGCTGTACGGCCCAGGGCAAATTAATTCACAGAAGAAATATCTTTGAAGTCATATATCACCTTAAAAAGGCATGCACATAACATATTTGTATTTGCTTTAAAATAATAATGTAACTGATTACCTTTGAAATAAAGAAATCCCTTTAGAAAAGCTTTTCAAAGAAATCTGAAAAGCTTCTAATTGTTGGGGATATCAAAAGCCCAGCCAAGTATTGCCATAGTGTCCGTAGCTGTAGAAGGTACTTGCTTGTCTAATCCAGGCCTGACTCATGGCCTGGCAAACTGCAGGCACTCGTGAAACAAACACATGTCAGAAAGGGTTCTCCAAGGGAAGATTCTACGGGTGAAGTAGAAAGCAATACTTGTGCCTGCAATTCCAGCACTGTAGGAAGCTGAGACAGAAAGACCATGAGTTCGAGCCCAATCTGAATAATGTAGTGATGTAGTAAGACCCTATCTCAAAATTTTCTTTTAAAAAAATTTGTAAAGAGTGCCGGGCGTGGTGGCTCACGCCTGTAATCCCAGCACTCGGGAGGCAGAGGCAGGAGGATTGTGATGTGAGTTTGAGGCTGAGCTCAGGGCCAGCCTGAACCACAAAGCGAGACCCTGTCTCAAAAAACCTAAAAAAAAAAAAAAAAAAAAAAAATTTGTAAAGGGCTTGGGCTGAAGCTCAGTGAGAAGACCATGGGTTTAATCCCCAGTATCCAGGAGAACAGAAAGGAAAAGTTGTGGTCATTCAGAATGACTAAGAAGTCACTTACCCTCAAGCAAAGTTAAGATGCACGTAACGGCCACCTTCTAGCCTCCAGCTTTCCCTCAAGTCATTCAGTGGCCCTAAATGCACGTTCCCTTA
The DNA here is from genome assembly GCA_004026965.1 of Petromus typicus. NCBI lineage: Eukaryota > Metazoa > Chordata > Mammalia > Rodentia > Petromuridae > Petromus > Petromus typicus. The sequence continues at coordinate 9,003 of PVIR01005327.1, forward strand.
TCCTTGCAGCATTATATCCAACAGCCATTTCACCCAACCTGGTTTTCAGCGCTACAGCAGGACATGGTAAACAAACTTGAACTCAAAACAAACTTTAACAATGTATCACAACGTACGAGAATATTTCTGTTTGAAAAGAAATCTCACCCTTCTGTACCAAGGGTGATGGTTTTACGTTAAGCACAGGTAATAGACTAGGTATGGAACACACACACACACACACACACACACACACACACACACACACACACATATATTCACCATTTTTTTGAGACAGGGTCTGGCTTTGTAGTTCAGGCTGGCCTTGAACGCCTTATGTAGCCCAGACCCGTCTCAAAGTCAGAGCAATCCTCCTGTCTCTGCCTCCTGAGTGCTGGGATTACAGGTATGAACCACCATGCCCAGCACTGTTGTATCCGGTACCGGGGATTAAACTCGAGACTTTCCACTTGCCAGGCAGATGTGGGAACCACTGAGCTAAATCTCGGGCCCCTGGAAGTTATATGTTTGAAAGAAAAAATAAATAGTAAAACAATTAACATTCCTTCCGGTTCTGTTATTTCATTAATTTTATTTCATTAATTTTGTCATTTTATTATTTTCATTAATTTCTTCAACTATTTGACATTCAATGAAGATAAAGGCTCTTAATTTTATGTGTCTGTATCTGATTTCTCTTTTTCCTTCAAGTTTTCTTAAAACTTACTTTTTATGTCCATTTCTAGGTGCAAGGAAACATAAGTGCAATTTTTCGGGTACTCTGTAGTGCTACAAGTATCATTCAGAGAGGTTCCCTTGGGTGGCTCTTCCTCCATAATGGCTGATTTTCTAGTGTGCCCACTGAGCCTGCAGGTGACATTAGATTTCTCCACCTGACCAACTCCAGGAGTTGCTGAGAAATTAAAATGTTGACAAGGTGAAAGAAATTCTTTTGCTTTCATATCCACTGATCTTCTTGTGATAAGAACTAGAAAGAGATGAAGCAAACATTATTTGCAAAATAGTAATAAACAATAAGAAAACACAATTCAAAACTAAATTTCCTTTTTCCTATACAAGAAAATAGAAACAATATCTATATTGCAAATACTTATTAAAATGATTACATTTTTTTAATATCATGAAAACCAGATAAAAGTAGGGCTGAAATAGCATCAGAACATCTCCAAGAAATTAGACATTTCCCTGATGACTTATAGGAAAGACTGTATTTTCCAAAACACTCCCAGTATTCCCAGTACTGCTATACTGAAGTGCCATGAACTACATGGTTTAAAGAGAAGCAATTTGTTTCCCAGTTTTAGAGGCTGGAAGTTGAGACCATGGTGTGAGCAGGGTCCGTTCCTCCTAAGGGCTGTGAGGAGGAATCCCGTAAGGCTTCTCTCACCACTTCCGGAGCTCTGCTGGCATCACTGACCCCTGGTGACTTCACGCTGATCTCTGCCTCCAAATTCACATATTGTTCTCCTTATGTGCCTGTCTCAAAATTTCTCCTTATGGGGATATCACTCAGATAGACTTACGCCTACTCTAATGACCCATCCTAAGAAAATTACATCTACAATGGTCTTATTTTCAAATAATGTCACATTCTGGAGTATCAGGGATTAGAATTTTGACATACAAATTTACACAGGAGGACCTAATTCAATTCAGAACATACATGTTATCCTAAAGCTTTATTACCTCCCATAAATAGGTAGAGTTTATTTCCTCTCTTGAAATCTGGGAACATGTGTGACTTATTTATAGCCAATCAAATGGGGAGGAAGAAAACCTGCATGACTAAGATAGAACAGGGGGAGCAACTTCCTCGTTGATCTTTGGAACACGAACCGCAGAGCCTTGGCTCACTGTGTAAAACTCCAACGACCTGAGACCACTTTGCTGTGAGGAAAGCCAAAGTGGAAAGATGACACTGCAGCAACCCTAGAATCAGAAAATCTCTGCAAACTATGGAGCTGATACCTGACAGAAAGTTAATACAGTATCTATACTATATAAGAATTCCTGTAACTTCAACGGGGGAAAAAATTGCCTGATTTTTAAATGGGCAAAAGCCAGGCATGGCAGCCAGGAATATAGTCCTAGCTAATCTGGAGGCTGAAGCAGAGCTGGTCTTGAGCATAACTATTCAGGATCAGCCTAGGCAGCATAGATCACGTTTAAATACATGTGTGTATGTATATGTACATAAAGGCACAGAACCTCGATAGGAATTTCTCCAAAGAAAATTGACAGGTGAAGGGCTCAGTGGTTATGAAGCTCTGTCTCCCCAACTTGCCTCCTGGTGAATTCAACACAGAACATTTGAATGGTTTTAGTATTACTTGAGTGAGGACTTTGTGCAAAACTGATGCAAAGAAATCTTATTTTAAAGAATGGGAAAAGGCAAACATCTAGTGAAACGGAGGACAATCTTGCTGACTAGGTATAAGCAATAAATTTGATGCTTGGATGTAAGACCACCTGCATATTTTATGATGTGAATGAATTGTTCCACTTTTCAATTACCCAGCTTGATTAAATAATTATAGCTTGATCTCATAATAAATGCAGGATTCAGTTAGGCATCACAGATAACAGTTATTCTTTTATTTATTCACTTATTCATTTCACAAGTATTTATTAGGTGGCTACCATGTATCACATCATGTATTATGCTCAGAGCTCTATATGGGAACGAACAGAAACAAAGCATTTTCCTCAAAAGGCTCCTTAGTCAGACAAGTAAAAGTACGGCTCAGGTCAGGGAGCTAAAGATTAGTCAGGAGGAGATACTAATGCATCAAGAGTTTAATGACTCTTTGGAGACTCAGTGTTTGGTTTTACCATGAGAAACCACAGGTTTTCTTAGAATTGTTTTTTTTAAACATTCACTACCTTTGAAACTAGAAGGCTAAATGACCTTTTACCCAGACATTGTATCTGAATTATAGCAGCATTGTGATGGGTTTTAAAAACAGATATTTTGTTTTCCATAAATCAAAGTAAACCAAAAAATGAATATGGTTGCCAACCTCTGTAAGTCAGCCTGAGTTTGATCCCTGGTACCTCAAAAGAAAGAAAAGGGAAAAAAGAGAGAGAAAGAAAGAAAGAAAGAGAGAGAGAAAGGAGGGAGAGAGGGAAGGAGGAAAGAAAGAAAGAAAAAGAAAAATGAAGGAAGGAAGGAAGAAAAGGAAAATGAGAGAGAGAGAAAGAAGTTCAGCCAAGTTCCCAGGAAACTGCTGAACCTCGGAGGAAGTACGAATGAAAAACTGAAGAGTTAGAGATCAAAGAAAGAATAGAAAGGTTTAAGAAGGCTTGAGAGATAGCAAGAAGGAGTCCTGAGGGAGGAAGAAGCCAGAGGGCGGCAGGGAGTCAGTACGCCCTACCCCAGGCCGGGTGATTTTCCCGGAGGGACGCCGGGAATGGACCAGCCATGGCAGGAATGCCTGGGTTCAGTGAGATCCTTAGTGATCCGGAAGTTCCTGCGACCGTGCAGGATCCGGAAGTTACGGTGGCCTTCCAGGATGTGGGCCAGAATCCTGCAACTATGTCAAAATTTCAGAGTAACCCAAATGTTATGAATCTTATCAGTAAACTCTCAGCCGAATTCGGAGGTCAAGCATAATGCTCATCTGACAAAGTCCTTCCTGAAAGAAAACCTAGATCACTTAAAGGATATCACAGTAATACAAACCCATGTATCTCCGACCTTCTCATCAGGAGAGCTGGGGTGCTTTGAACAGAACCCCTGCCTTTCTGCACCAAAGGCAACTGAAGCGTTTTACACTGGCTGGCCCTTAGGCTATTTATTCAGGAAATGTTTCCCTACTAGGAATTACAAACCTTAAATAGGTTTTCAACTTTAAAAATATTTAAAACAAATTCAAAGGGTCTGTTAATCCCTATGTTTTTCTTTATTAATCATTTTATAGTTTTCTTTTTTACTAATGGGCAAGGAACCTACTTAAATATGGAAGATTTGTGGCTCTAGAGTGAGTGTAACAAAGGTTTTTCGAGAGGAAGCAAATCTCATTTAAGTGGATAGAGGTTGGGTTGGATATGTGGTTATTCGGACGTTTTGATTGGTCTTTTTAAAGACTTCTTTTCTTTTTTTCTTTACTGTTTTCTTTTCTTGTTTTGGGGGGAAGTTATTTATTTCAGTATAACTACTGGGACCACCAGTATTTGAAGATGATCTGGACAAGGTCTGGAAATACTGGTGGGTCGGCAGAAGTCTTACACATTATGTTATATAATGTATACTCTTCTCTAGTTTGCATTTAAATCTTGTATTATGCTAAAGGGGCGGATCCTTTTTATAAGCCACAGAAGAGTTTTGGGTTATTTAGCTCTGTTCTTGTCCAAAATATCAAATAAATGTTTCATATTATATCCACTTGAAGAAAAAAATTGACTCTTCAAGAGACACACCACTGAGTGTTCAATACCACTGGCTTTTAAAATGGAATATATTATGCTTTTTTTTAGCAGAGTAAATTAATTTGTACTTGGCACACTATATTCTCATTTTCATTCTGTATTTACCTTTTGATGCTTGTTGTTGAGAAATGAAATCCACATTTCCTTTGGACTCACAAACCAAACACAAGGAGCACATTTTAAATTCACTTAGGATTTCTTGGCAAATCCTGGTGAAGTTTTGGAAATTGGAATGAAGTAGAAAGAGTCCTTTAATAGACCGAGCATCCCTCTTTGGTTGCAGAAAAGTCACAAAAGAATGATTTAGGGATGAGAGTGAATAGGTGATGTTGGGTTTTAAACACCCTTCAAGACAGGATAGCTCCAAAAATCTTCCTGTAAAGAAAAAATGAAAAGCTTCCTTTAGAATGAGATTTTGTCATTCTAATAAATATATACTATATTCCCAAATTTTGTATGCAGATTTTAGTTTGCCAATGACAATTTTTAACATAAATTAATATCTGCTCCACTTAATTGCCTTCTAATTTTCAGATAATAGATGCCCCTGTCTCCCATCCAAGTACTAACCAGGCCCGACCCTGCTTAGCTTCCGAGGTCAGACGAGATCGGGCGCGTTCAGGGTGGTATGGCTGTAGACTAAATGCCCCTGTTGAGAAGGGTTTAGACCCTAGCATTTTAACCATTCCACATTCTGAGAAGTTTTAACACAGAGACCCTAGGTACTGATGAATTCATCTGTTCCACAACAGAGACTAAGTCAATTGAACAGAGCCAACCAGGACATTAAATCTTGAACAGTGTGTCGGCGTTGGTGCCCAAGGACTGCTGCAGCACATTACCATTATTTTAGTAGTTTCAAAAAAGAGAAATTCCTTCCCTGGAAGTTCTGTAGGCCAGAAGTTTAGCATCAGTTTCAATAGTCACAATCAAAAGCTCGGCAAGACTGTGCTCCCTCTGAAGGCCATAGGGATAAATTCACTCCTTGCCCCTCTGCAGGGCCCTCGCTCTGTCTCTATGACCATATTGCCTTCTCCCATTTCTATTTCTATCCTTCTTTCTGTGTCAAATCTCCCTCTGTCACTTTCTCTTAAAGATATCTGTAATTGGATTCAAGGCCCATAGGCATAATTGAGGATAATCTCATCCCCAAATCTTTAACTTAATTGCATCTAAAAATACTTTTTTTCCTTATAAGGAAACATTAACTGGTTCTGAGAATTATCACCTGTTATCTCTGTCTAGTGATGAAACTTAATAAGGTGACTGCTACAGCTTTGATGTGGGACATTTCCCATGAGGCCAGTGTTTTAAAGGCATCTGTTGGGAGGGGGAACCTTCAGGATGACAGGCCTCCCAGGAGATCCCAGTCACAGGGGGTGAGCCTTTGCAAGGGACTGTGGGACTTCAGCCCCTCCTCTTCCTCCTTCTCTCCTTCCTTCCAGTTCTGCTCCACCACGGGCACACATCAGGCTGTGTTGCTTAACCACAGACCCAAGCCAATGGCCAATGACTAGAGGATGAAACTTCTAAAACTGCAAGCCAAAATTTATCTTTTCTCTTTAAAGTTTTTGAAATAAATTAATTTGAGATGGAAGTTCCCCTTTGCTACCCAGTCTGGTCTTGCGCTCATGCACTTAAGCAATCCTCCCACCCCAGGCTTGTGCAGGGATGACAGGTGTGCATCACCATACCTGACAATTTTCTCCTTATAAGTTGATTTCTCTCAGGTATTTAGTGTAATAATAGAATGATAACTAGCACAGTACTAGCTTAATTTTTTGTATCTTTTTTTTTTCTTGTAACAAAGATCAAACTCAGGACCTTGTGCTTGTGAGGCAGGTGCGGTACTACTGTGCTAAATTCCCAGTTTAATTTTTACTTTTACCTGAAGACAAACATCACATACAGAAATGATGGTATAGTAGAAAGACCACTGACTTCAGAAACAGAGACTCTAGTGCTCTCTCATTAGTCAAAATAAGGGGACAATTAATATCTATGAGTCTCGTTCTCTAACTCGTGATATAGTGGCTGGATCTTGCTCAAAACACTGTTATAGCTGTGTCAAGCACATTCGCCCTTCAGCTATGACAATATAATCTCTGATTTAACTCATACAAATATTAAAGTTCATTATGTAAAGCATCATGCTGACTTAGCAGTAATGAACAACTAAGGAATCAGTAACTTTTTTTCCAGAAATTCCCACACTCACAGTCACTTGTGAGCAAGAGAAAATTACTGTCCCAACCAATTCTACCTTTCTTTTGTGACTTCTTTATCATCTCTCATATAACCAGAGGGAACAAAATGCAGTTATATAGTTTTTAAATAATTTGGAGCACAATGAAAGAAACATTTTATTGTTTAAAATGATTACTTCTAATCAAACATCTTGGTTACAGCTTCAAAGAAAGTCAAGCCGGGCAAGGGATTTAGCTCAGTGGTACTGGCGGCTGCCTTGCAAGTGCAAGGACCCAGGTTTGATCCTGGTAACCACATACAGCAATACCAGGCATGAAGACTCAGACCCACCAGCAATCAGAACCACGTACCACAGTGCCGGGCATGGTGGGTCACGCCTGTAATCCCAGCACTTGGGAGGCACAGGCAGGAGGATTGCTGTGAGTTCCAGGCTGAGCTCAGGGCTAGACTGAATTACAAAAGTGAAACTTTGCCTCAAAAAAGAAAAGTCAAGCCAATGATTGATACTAAAGCATTTTTTTAAGTAAGGAAAATTTGTATTTTAATAGTAATTCTATCAGTGTTTAATTATCATCACTTTATTATTATTTAATAAACTAAAGTTTCATTTCCTAGTCCTGTGTATATGAAATTGCTTCTGTCATAATTCACATTTAACTTCTTTCCATTAATCGTTTCATACTAGAGTTGCTATAAAGGTTTTTTGGAGGGGTGAAATTTTACTTGACTATGCAATTTGATTATATCTAATAAATTTAATAATCACAGTTTTAATCAAATTATAACTGTATAAAAATATTCAAGGGAGGAAGATGAAAATGTGCCATCTGATGTAATTCTACTTTATAGGTTTTTTTAAATACTGCTAAAACATATGAAAAACTTATTTATTGCCTTTTCCCTCCCTAACACTTTTCATGTTATGAAGTTTTCAACTTCTTGAACTTATATTGCTATGAGATGATCTCAAAGGGAAATAGAGAAAATTTTATTGTCAATACTGCAATTTTATCATCCAGTAAGTGATCAACTGGGCTTTCTAGATTGGTGATATAGACTTTATATTTGTCTATCAGGTCATTTTATGATGGTTTTAAACTTCAGTTTTAGGTAATTCAATTTGAAAAGAAATAAGGATACACCATTCACTGACAAAATTCTCCACTTAAGAAATAAATAATTCTACCCAATCATTTTTGTTATCAAGTGGCATATAGTCTCATTTCCATAAATAACAATTCATGAATTTAACTACTGCCATTAATATTTCTGGGAGTCAGACAGCTAACATCTCAGAGGTGGAAAGATGATCAAGGTGAAACTGCAACTTCTCAGAAGAAATACACAGAACTCTAACTAGAAGTAGAATATTGCATGACAATATAGGGCAAATACTCAATATTTGAACCCAGGGCCTTTGCACTCAGCTATCTCCTTAGCTCCTTTTTATTTATTAATTTTTTTTACTTTGAGATGGCATCTCACTAAGTCACTAAGTTGCTCAGGCCATCCTCAAACTGATAATATTTCTCCAAGAGTTTTAGGATTACAAGTGGGCACCATTATGCCCTGATCTTTGTATTTTTTATTTTATTGTAAAAGTATATTCCACATATTTGTGTAGAAAAACAGAGTATTAACAATATCTCTGAAACAACTTGTTCTTCCCCACCACTAGACATAGCATATTTTAAAAATATATTCATATATAGGATATAGTGTATGTATTCTGTGATTCAATTTTTAATATATTTTAATCATGTGGATACTTATAGCTATAGTTAATTATTTCTGGTATTATTATGGATGAATACACACAATTTATTCATTCTTCTGGCAGTGAACATTTGGGTTGTTTCCATTCTTATCTCTTATGAATAGTGATGCTATGACCTGTAACTCTCACACATAACTGCTGGAAATACAAAACAGTACAACTACTTTAGAAAACAGATTTTAATTTTCTTAAGTTAATTGTATACTTACCATACAGTCCCTAAATTCTAGGCCTAGGAATTTACACAACAGAAACAAATGTTTCTAGTTTACTTATATTATACAGGAATTTTTGTGGCAGCATGTTTATTTATAATAAGCCACGAATTAGAAACAATCTAAATTTGCAAAAACTAGTAACTTAGAAACAACTTCTGATTTAAAGGAATATTACTCAATGGCAAAAAGAATGAAATGGTAAACAAAAAGATATATGAATCTCAAAGGCATTACTTCAAGGGAAAAAAAACAGTGTACATGTGTATAGGACTTCATTCATATGAAATTTGCAGAAATGGCATTGTATTGAAAATGGGTAAAAAGCTCTTCTCTAACAATAGAAGAGGAAACTTTTACAAATGATGAAAAGTTTAATAGTAACACTATAGTGGCCGATCAATGGGGTCGATTGAAATGATTGATCAGAGACAGGAGAGTTGGGTAAAGTAATAAAAATGTATTGCCAAGCAATGATCAGCCCCAAGAAACAAGTGCTTACCGGCTCACCCAGTTTTGTGGGAAATCAAGGCAGTTATATTGCTCAGAAAAAGAAAGATTACAGAGCAAGGGTACTTTGGCACATTTCACAGCTCCAGACACATTCCTCAGGTTTAGACACGTTCCACACGTTCTATAGGTTCAGTAAGTTCCACTGATAAGCTAGCTGGGGGTCAGTTATAGTTGGCAGAGAATAAAAGTTACACAGACTATTTTTAAGCAAAAAGATCAAGCTGGCTCACGGCGTATGGAATCATTTGGGTCGTGGCTTGTAAAAGAATGTGGCTAAGCAGGCATTTTGGGTCCTCAAGGTTGAAACGTCTAAGATGGAGGTCTTGAGATTGAATCTGACTCTCCTGAGAACAAGTTGACACCACACAAAATGGAGAAGCCTTTACAGAACTTATAAACAGCACATTACTGCCAGTTTAAGCTCGCACAGAGTTTGCGATATTTTATGCCATCACAGAGTGTAGGAGCAAACAGTCACTTTCCCATTTAAGTTATATTCAGTACTTCTTTTTTTCACCTCACCACCTCATCAAATGATACTCTTAAAACGGAAGCATTTCATTATATGAAAATAATACTCCAAAAAGTCAAGTAAAGAAAAAAATCTCTGGATATGTCTCTAGAATACACACCACGAATGAAATAGCTAAAGATTTAGTATGTGTATCTTCAACTTTATTACTAGAAAATACAAAATGAGCATACAAAATGGTCATGCCAATTTGTACTCCCATTGGCAATGCACAAAACCCTACCCAACGTTTTTCAAGTTATCTCAAATTAGTGAGTGCTGAATATCTATTTGTATATTTTCTGAGATTTCTAATTCTATTCCCATTTTTACATTTTTCTGCTGTGTTGTTTTATTATCAGTGTTTATAATGTACATTTTATATATTAAATGTATATACCATTTTGTATTCAAAATTCTAAGGAAGACTTCAAATTTATAATCATGACATCTTCTCACAGGGTCAAAACTACAGCAGTGCTGCTCCCAGCGACACCCAATGCAGAGCTAAGCTCACAAAAATATTATTATGTGTCATTACCCACCTTATTCACTGGATGTGGCACCATGAAACTGTTCCACAAAGTCAAAATGACCGTAAGTGATAAACATTTTAAATGATTCAGAGCACCAAGGCAGCCAGGGCAGAGCAACTAAAGACATGTACAAAAGAGTACTTCTAGGACTACATCAGAAAGTGACAAGGAGATGGGTGTGCCCAAAGTGAGAGGAAGTATTTTGAGGACATCTAATGGTAATGTTTCTTTTACTATAATAAATTTTTTAAAACTTAAACATTCACCATAGTTTTCAATCATACCTTATATTGTCTTCTTCAATCTATTAAATATAGTAAATTACAGTAACACTATATAGTAACTTTCATATCAGAATAAAGCTAATTTGACTATTTTTCTATATTGTTGCACTTGTGTATTTTATTTCTTTTTCTTTACTCAGTGCTAATGATCAAACCCAGGGCCTTGTGTGTGCTAGACAAGTGTTCTACCACTGAACTACACCCCCCTACCCCTGCTCTAGAATTCTGAATGATTTGTCTTAAAGTTCTACAGCCATATTTACAAGTGAGAAATTTTGTAAACTTTTTGTCTTTTTTGCTCCATTTTTGTTAAGAATATCAAGGTGTACAGTCTTTGGTAACAAATAGGAGACTGAGGGTGTAGCTCAGTGGTAGAGTGCTTGCCTAGCATACACAAGGCCTTGGGTTCAATTATTTCTGAAAAATATTCCCACTTATGTTTATTAAGATAGTTGATCATTGAATTTAATTCTACCATATTTAGTGCTCTCTCTCTATATATATATATATATATATATACATATATATATATGAATATGTATATAATTTTTCCTCTTGTCTCTTATCCTTCTTGCTCTCTATTGAACTGATTTAATAATTTCTCATTCCACTATTTCTCACATTAGTCATTTGAGGATTAGTACTATATTTCTGTTATTTTAGTAGTTCCCATAGTGTTTTTAACACCCATCTTCAACAAAATGGAAAGTTAATTCACAATGTTACCCTCTCCCAAATACTACATGGGTCCTAGAATACTGTATTCTGATAGTCTCATTCCTGACTTTAGTGTTTTCTTTAGCTTACCATTTTAGTTCTGTCTTGTTCATATTACTGGCATGCAAGTTATAAATACAAATTAGACAATCTAACTCTTGCTCCCTTGAAGACAATCTGGCCTTATCTTTGGTTGTTTTAAGATCTTTTTAGCTTTCGTGTCCTGCAGAATTTCTTTCTAGTCATTCTTCCTGGGACTTGTTGGGTTTCCTGAATCTTAAAATGTCTTTCCTTAAGTCTATAAAATTCTCAGACATGATCTTTTCAAAAATTGCTTTTCCCCCGTTATGTCTTTTCTACTTGTGAAACCTGGTCTAGGAATATCTTCTTTTGTTTCCCAGGTCTATCAACCTCTATTTCATATTTTTTATTTATTGTGTTCTTGTGCTACATTCTAGGTAGTTTCTTCATATTTATATTCTAGTTCATTAAATATTTAATTGCATCCAATCTGTTTATCTATTAATTGCATGTCTAATTTATTGTTTTATTTTCACAACTAGAAGTTCTAGCTTGTTCTTTTTCAAAATTTTTAACAAATAAATTTTTTAAATTTATCATTCATCATCCATGGGTCTGGACTATTGTGAGTAAAGATGCAATAAGTTGAGAATGGATGTCTGTTTGACATACTGATTTCTTAAAAAAAAAAAAAAAAACAGCATGTATTCAATAAATGGGATTTCTGGATCATATAATAACTACATTTTTAACATTTTTAAGAACCTCCATACATACCTTCATAATAGCTACCTAATTTACATTTTCACCAACTATGTTAACTGTGGGGGTTTTTTGTTGTTTTTTTTTTTTTTTTAAGGTTTTTTGAGACAGGGTCTCGCTTTGTGGTTCAGGCTGGCCCTGAGCTCAGCCTCAAACTCACATCACAGCAATCCTCCTGCCTCTGCCTCCCAAGTGCTGGGATTACAGGTGTGAGCCACCATGCCCGGCACTGTGGTATGTGGTACTGGTTGCTGTTGGCGTGAGTCTCCATGCCCAGTATTGTTATGTGGTTACCAGGGACCAAACCCGGGTCCTTGCGCTTGCAAGACATGCGCCGGAACCACTGAGCTATATCCCCGGCCCCGTTAACTGTGTTTTTGCCACATCCCTGTTGATACATATTATCTTGTCTTCTTGATAATAGCGTCTTAAATAAGGTACCTCATTGTGATTTTAACTTACATTTCTGATTATTTTATGAGTACCTCTCTACACACCTGGTTGTCGTTTGTATGTCTTGAGAAATCTGTAAGTTCTCTGCCCACTTTTCAGTTATTTGTGCTCTCAATAGTGTCTCAAGAGTTTATCTTATGTAGGCCATCCATTCCTTAATAGATATAATTTGCAAATATTTTCTACCATTCCATAGATGTTTTATTCATTCTGTTGATTGTTGACTGTGCAAAGCTTTTTTTTTAGCTTGATTCATTTTTATTTGTATTCTTTTGTTTTTGTTACCTTTCTTTTCAAGCAAAAACATTGCTTAGATCAATCCAAAACCTTTTCCTTATATTTTCTTCTAGTTATTTGACAGCTTGGGGTCTTAAGTGTACGTTTTTAAGTCATTTTAAGTTGATTTTACATACTGTGATAGATAAGGTTCTCATTACGTTCTTCTAATATTACTCATATCTTTTAATAACATAATTATTTACTGAAGTGAAATAAATGTTTTATTTGTTATAGCTCATTATTGCAATAATGAATTCTTTGAAGGTCTGATTCGAGTATTTGTTGTTTCTATTGGCTCTTATCTGCTGTCTTCGTGTGTTTTATGATCACTTCTCCTGGAATTTTATATGGAAAATTGCTTGAGGACTGGTTTGAGGATGTTTTCACTCATAGAGGATTGACGTTTGCCTCTGATGGGTGTCTAATGGCACCATTGATCCAAAATGATGTTAATTAAATTCTTGGATTGACTTTACACACTTTACAGATAATGACACTCAGCATCCAAATAATGGCCAGCTCTTAAGGGAGGTATTTTCCTTACTCCATATGTAGCCAAATTAGAGACAAATGTCCTCAGAACCAGACATCTTTTTCCCTATTTTTGACAGGTAATAGGAGCTGTAAAACCTACTCTAAATCAAGTCTTATTTTCCCAGCATCAACTACTCTGTTAATTGGTTGTCACTAAACTTTGGGAGGAAAAACATTATTTATTTTAAACTACATATATTCTAAGTGCAGCTTCATCATATTAAATGTAAACTAAAGGAAATAAAAATCTTTGCCACTAAAAATATCATTAGTACAATAATTTTGGAAAATCATGTGACAGTTTCTTTTTTTTTTTTTTTTTCGAGACAACGTTTCACTTTGTAGTTCAGACTGGCCCTGAGCTCAGCCTCAAACTCACATCACAGCAATCCTCCTGCTTCTGCCTCCTGAGTGCTGGGGTTATAGGCCTGAGCCACCACACGCCCAGCACTGGTATCTGGTACTGGTTGCTGCTGGGCCTGAGTCTCCACACCCAGTATGGATGGTATGTGGTTACCAAGGATCGAACCCGGGCCCTTGTGCTTACAAAACAGACACTGGAACCATTGAGCTAAATCCCCAGCCAGACAGCTTCTTATAAAAGTAAATGACTTATCTGACTTTTGTGCAAAAGACTGAATGTTGGTATCCCCTTAAAATTCATATGTTGAATCTTTAATTTTAATTTGGTGGAATTTGGAAGCGAGGCTTGTGGGAGACACTTGGGTCATGGGGTGGGGCCCTAAAGAATGGTATTAGTGCCCTTATGGAAAGAGGCCAGAGAAGGAGCAAGCTGTCTCTGGGCTCTGTGAGAATGCAGGGCAATTGGCGGTTTGCAACCTGAGAGAGACCCCTCACCAGAACCCAACCATGCTGATACTCTCATTTTGGACTTCCACCCTCCAGAACTGTAAGAAATACATTTGTATTATATTTAAGCCACAAATCTGTAGTGTTTTAAATAGCAACTGAGTTAGAATTAGAAATATTTAGTCAGAAATAGCAACTAAGACAGTAGTTATTCCACTACTAAGTAGAAATAAAAACATAATGTGAACACTGCTACAATTATGTTTCCCATTGCATTTTTATAACAGTCAATAGCTGGAAACAACTCAATGGATGGAGCAAAAAGAAAGGAAATAGCATTATACTCAATAACATAAAACAACATCAAGACATTAATTTAGACTAAAGAAGCCAGACCCCAAAGAGATACTGTGTGAGGAGTGTGTTTATATTAAAATGATAAAGGGTAAATTAATCAATGGTGGAACAGGTCAGAGCATTGTGTTGGAGCCTAGAGGGAGATTTTTCAGGGAAGAATGTGAGGATTCTTTTCAGGAGTGATGGAAATAAATATTTTATAAGTGCTAGCAGGTAATAGATACATACAAATGTCACCATTCATGACATTAAGCACTTAATGTCTTTCCATTCTATTGTATATAAATTTGCCTTTTCAAACACAGCTAATCAACAAGTACTAAGTTATTGTGAAAAAAAATTCTTAGGTTCTGCTGTATTGAAGGTAACTATAGATAAAGATAAGGTAGCAATTTTATTTATTAAAATATTAGAAAATATTTTGAATGTTCTAAGCATAAAGAAAAGATACGTGTTTAGTATATAAATATGTTTAACAATTTGAATATTAATATGTATGTAAGAATCACACAGTATCCCATAAGCATATAAAGATGTATGTATGTTTTTAAAATAAATTGAAAATGAGATAAAACATAACCAATTCTTCTACAGCTCTTTCATCATTACTGGATATTCTGTAGTATAATTTTGCATTTTAAAAATATTAGCTGTGAGAATCGGAGAGATCCATGATTTAGCTGCCCAGTTTGCAGAGACCTCAGTGTGCATACGTTGTTTTCCTTTAGTCACAGATCTCCCGTTTAACAAGTGGCATAGACTAAAATAGAATGTCAATTTCAAAAGCAAAACCTCAACCACTTCCATTTTGGGGCCAATGGTTAAAGTATCATTGATAATACTGAGTTTAAAAGAAAAAAGATAAAAACATAACATGTTGTGTATAGGTAATATACTTGTGGTATTAACCAGATTAGGAGTCAGGGAGCCTAGAGAGGATTTAGATTTATATTCAGGACTTAAAATGTCTTCTGAGGGCAAGGGAAAAAGTTTGGGGTAACTTTTAACATACTGTAATAGTATTTGAAAAGCAGGTGTGGGACATAAGAACAAAACAGATTGTTTTCCTTAATGAAACAGGAAGAAAACATTCGTTATGAAATTTTCCATAAATAAGACAAATGACAAGGTAGGGATACATATCTTTTAAGTAAAATATTCGGTAAAATAAAATTCACAGGCTAAAAATTTTAAGGTTGGGATGAAATTTTACCTTTCAGAAATAGGAAGGTAATATCTGGTGGGCCTAAATCACAAAATGATTGTGAAGATTTAAAAAAGAAATGCTTCCTCAATAAAGATATTGTTTAAATTTCCTTAAGAAGATGGCTCAGAACATTTGCTGAATTAATATTCTTTGAGTGTCCTTTAGGTAAGTACTGTCTTACCTATTCAAAATACAGTGTATCAGTGAATAAAACAGACAAAAACTTCATTGTCATGGAGCTTACATTCTATCTTGCAAAAGTCAGATAATTAAAAAGCATATAGTAAACAAGTAAATAAGTGGTTAGAAAAAAAGAAATAAAACAGTGTAAGAGGAAGATATACCACCACACTAATGTTTCAAAGAAAATCATTTTCTATTAAAACTGCATATTTAGAGCATTAAACCCTCAAAACAACAATCAGTTAGAAAGCACCCAAGCAGAGGTTGTTGGTATTACAACCTATTTGTAGCTAATAAGGCCAGTTACTCAAAAGCATTAGAAAGCATTAGATTTCAACATACTTATCCTAGCACATGTTGTCTAAAATTGATACAGGGGCCCGGGGATTTAGCTCAGTGGTTCCTCTGCCTGTCTTGCAAGCACAAGGGCCTGGGTTAGATCCCCCAGTAACCACATACAATACTGGGCGTGGAGACTCCCTAGCAGCAACCAGTACCACATACCACAGTGCCGGGCGTGGTGGCTCACGCCTGCAATCCCAGCACTCGGGTAGCAGAGGCAGGAAGACTGCTGTGATGTGAGTTTGAGGCTGAGCTCAGGGCCAGCCTGAACCACAAAGCGAGACTCTGTCTCAGAAAATAAAATTAAATAAATAAAATTGATACATACTGCAATAGCATGTCATCAGTAGCCATTTGAAAACCATTATATTTGAGGAATTTCAGTAAATGAAGTCTTAGGGCAAAGTTTATACATTCGGTTTTATTGCTTCTTTCTGAATGTTTTCAAAATATTCTCTGTTGAGAATGATGTTTCACCACGAATGTACTGATCTTAAAATTTTTATATTACACAGATGAGACCTGAACCCAGGGTATCATATATGCTAAACACCTGAGCAATTCTCTTGGACTCCTAAAATGAAATACTAAATGAGTGACTACACAGAAAAATCTTTGGTACAGTACCTGTAAATAAGGTACCTATAAATATGAATTTTTGTTAAAGTTTTTAAAAATTGTAAACAAGCACGGTGGCACATACCTGAAGTCTTGGCACTCAGGAGGCTAAAGTGAGAGGGTCAACTAAGCCCAAGGGTTCAAGATCAGCCTGAACAACATAGAAGACCCAACTTTAAAAAAAAAAAATTGTCTAAGAAGTAGTAAGCATTTATCCCAAACCGTTTTTTCTTTTTAGATAACCGATTAAATATTTTTGAATCAGTCAATAAAGAAAATTAAGCACCCACTTTGAGAACCAGGACTACACTTTGAGAAAATAAACTGTATTTGTTCTTGATATGTTGATCTTCATAACACAGATATAAATACTGTGACAGTATGCTCATATACTTCAAGAATTATCCTATAGTTTCTAAGTGAAATTCCTTTATCTTTTGTCTTCTTCAGTTTGACTGTTCATTACACTAACATTTCCAACAGAAAGTGTAAAGTGGAAGGGGGAATAAAAGATAGTAAACGTAGTTTATGTGAGTTTGGCTGTTAAAAGTGAAGGAGTCAGAATACCTAGATAAAATTAGATTTAAGGTGTTTTTATCTGCGCCATTTCTGTCTTGCATTGCAACAAATCACTGAGAGTACATTTGTATATTTCACTTCCATTTCTGGTTTCAGGAATTTTTGAGCTATCAATATGAAAACGTTTTATCTGAAAATCAGTAATAATCATTGCTCCTCCTAAACAGTAAGAAAGTAAGGAGGATAAGTAAGCAGTCATTTCGATTCTGCTAGTTATTATTTTTCTGGATGAATGGAAATAAAAAGCACATCTTCCCCAACACAGGACTGAAAGCCATATTTACATTTCCATGACAACATTTTCACACCTCCATTGTAGATAAGTATTATATTCAGTTGCCTGCTATTAACCTTCCTCCTGGGTGAAATACCTTGAAAAAAGACTTGCCTTTGTTTTTTCTTTTTTGGAGCCCTGGCTTTCTAAAGATGAGTAGAAACTATTGATGAGTGAAATACTACATACATAATTTGTATAAAAATTAACCAAATTTCTGTTTAAAAACCA
This sequence comes from Petromus typicus, assembly GCA_004026965.1. Lineage (NCBI taxonomy): Eukaryota > Metazoa > Chordata > Mammalia > Rodentia > Petromuridae > Petromus > Petromus typicus. The sequence goes on from PVIR01005327.1 coordinate 26,842, forward strand.
AATCAATCAAAATTAAAGGGGTGAAATTTTACTCGGAATCAACTAGCTCCTTTCAGTTTCTTGCAAGATATTCTGAATCAAAATGTATTCATTCTTTTTGAATGAATGGGTATCTCCATTATTTACATGTAATATATACATCAAACTATTACATTAACTAATGTATCTTACCTGCCTTCTATTTAAACATCTATATAAGCTATTGTAGAATAAATTATCTTGCCAGAACATACATAATGCAAACTTAATAAAAGACTCAATGTTTAAGAAATTACTCTTCTCAGAGTTAAAGAGTATACACTGCATAACTGTGATAATTGAATATTCCTACTATAGATTATTCAGAAACTCAGATACATTTTTGATGAAAATGATCAAACATGGAGTTCTATTTTTAACTTAGGACTTCAGAAGGTTTATTATTTTGAAATCAAATCTACTAAATCTCATGAATATATTACTCTTCATTAAGATTCCTTTTGAATTCATTTGACATGTTAAAGACAGTATCAGTGAATAATTTATAAGCAAAAATAATTTTGTAATATTTATCTTAGAAATTAAAGTGAATAGAATATGAAAAATGAAGAAAAAAAGAAACAAGACACAGACAGGGTGAAAGTAGACAGGAAAATTTCAAGATTAATTTTCTCACTTTTAGAGCATTCTTAATTTGTTGTCTAAATAATTTTACCAAATACTTTAAGAATATATATATTCTTAAATATTATATATAAATATAAATTTATAAATATATATTTATATTTATATATATTATATATAAATGTATATATGGCTTACTACTCTATTTCAGGTATAAAATGTTTTACCTAATCGTCAACTTTTTATTTATGTGATTCTGCTTAAAATTCCTTCTACCACTAAATAACATCAAGAAAAGAAAGTCATTTGCAAACATTTCTGTTTGCTGGCCTATAGAAACTCTGAAATAAAATCCCCAAACCAATCCATCACCCCAAAGAATTTGACGACTAATCCAAGCTGTTCTTACACCAGGCAAAAGAAGCAGGTATTTGCAGCTAGGGAAGGCACCAAAGGTTGAGAGCTGATGCAATCGCTATGAAACTAAGAGAATAGACATCATTAAAAACGACAGTTGATCACCGTCAAGCTGAAGAACTGACATATTACCATTAGGTCAAGTTCAATGAAGATAGATTTTTATATGCTTTGTTCTGCCCAGAAATACAAGGGCCACTAAAGCTTCCCTCTGTGCCTCCCTGTGTATTCTCTGAGCTGCACTTCATTCTGCTTCCCACTGCCCCAGGAGGCCACGTGTCACACTCTGAGAAATAAGAATTAAAGAAGCCAGGTATCTCCCTGAGGGAACAGGGACTTGGGCATGCTCTTGGACCAGCCAGTTCTCATTAAATACCAACCAGTGGTTGGAAGATAGTTATTAAATCTCTGTGGGCCAATAACTGGTTTTCATTAGCTCCAACATGATTTTTTAGACATGATAGGTGTATATATACCTCCTACCTTAGGTAATTATTAAATGAACTTACTTTTGGCCCACTACAGCTTAAAAATACATTTTCTTTAACTGGTTACTGTATTACATTTTCACCCAGTAAATCAAGCATTAGAAATATATAATATGACTGCTTAATCTGAGTAACATAATGGCAGTAACTCAGGAAATTTTAAAATTTCAACCATTCACAAAATTACCATAGCATCTATTTAGGAAAAAATATTTGTATCTGTCTGCTTAGCCTGATCTAACACGCAACATTAAATAACTGTTGCAATATGTCAGCAAGTAGCTAGCAAAAATATTTTTATCTGGCTACTTGGTATCACATATATGTAAAAATAAATATTCATTGCAAAAAAAGTATCAAATGTAAGTATTTCTCTGGTTTCAATAAATTCATATAATTTCTATTTAATGATAGAATACATTTATTTTTACTTTTTCTTACTAAATTCTAGGTAGCAATTACTACCTAAATGTTCACATTAATATGTTTTCAGAGCTTTCACTAACATACAAAAAACATTTAAATTTACCTCTATTTCTGTAACACTAAGTTTCAGCAGTTATATGACAATTCTCTGAAATAGTCACACAGTTAATTTTGTTTCATTTTTCTCTAGTCACAAATACACACATACCTGCTTAAATTTGCATCTATCATAGTTCCATTGTATTTTGAAAATATCTAAATATTCTTATTTTTCCAAAAGTAGAAGGAAATTGGTTGCTGAAAATGTAAAGGAGGGAATTCAAGCCATTTTAGTATAATACATGGTACTTTCTTTATTAAATAATTCCAGAATGTAAAACCATAATGGAACTTTCAAGAAGCAAAATCATGTGAGGAGATTAATATAAACTCAATGTTTAAGATCTAGGCTACAGACTTTAAATACTTCTTCTCATTCCTATGTATGCTATTGTAGGTAATTTGAATGAGGTTACTGTATCATACAACTATCAATTAAAGTTACAATTGCATCTTATTTTACTAGTTTTCTAACAGAGCTTCACCTCAAGCACATGTATCATAAAAGTCCTTTTCTCTAACCATTAGCTGACCATTTTTAAAATTAAAAAGGAAAGCTAGATTACAATTATATACTCACCTTTGGAAGTCTTGAAATGTTCTGGCAAGATTAAAATGAATGTGATCAGTATTGCCATAAATAACTTCAGGAGCACTGTTTTTGTCATGTCTACTCACATGATACAATGTGCTCCATTCAGTACACCGACAGTATGTTGCTTCCTGCTTCGAGTTTCATCTCTGTGGCGCTTTAAGTCAACGCAATTCATCTCATACTCACTTCCTTTTAGGTAAGACTTTAAAAAAAAACACTCAGACTTCTTCATTTAGAGTCACTTTCCCTTAAGAAAACTATCTTCTCATCAGAACTTCAAACCATAAACAAGTAAGATAAATGATCTCACAAAGCAAGAGGGTCTTTCCTCACCTAAATTTGAAATTGTTTTCTCATATTTATCAGTGTATGAGAGTAAGTATAAACTCATACTAGACTCATCAAAAATGAAAGATAGATGAATGTTAGTAATGTCAAAGTGATATGGGCTTCATTCATTCACTTTTTTACCGAGTGATTGTTGATCCCTCTTAAGTGCCGGATATTGTGCTCAGAGCAGTACATCTACAGCACAGCAAGAAGTACAAGCGAAGGTTAAACTACAGATTTGGGCGGATGTTCAGCTCTACTTTCCTATCCTGTATTCAAGCAGTAGAATGGAACACACTCTACCATGCCTGCAAGCTTGATCGTTGTTACAAAATCCACATTTTCTTTCTTTTTTTTAAGGTTTTTTCGAGACAGGGTCTCGCTTTGTGGTTCAGGCTGGCCCTGAGCTCAGCCTCAAACTCACATCACAGCAATCCTCCTGCCTCTGCCTCCCGAGTGCTGGGATTACAGGCGTGAGCCACCACGCCTGGCACTGTGGTATGTGGGTACTGGTTGCTACTGGGCGTGAGTCTCCACTCCCAGTATGGTATGTGGTTACCAGGGAATCGAACCCAGGTCCTTGTACTTGCAAGACAGGTGCCAGAACCACTGAGCTAATTCCCCAGCCCCCTAAAATCCACATTTTCTGTTCTCATTTTTTAAAAATAATCTTTCATTGTGATAATCCTAGTGAAACAAAATACCCTGTCTCAAAATATAAACGAAAGGTAGGAAAATTCATGGTAAATAAGGCATATGTGTAAACTAATATTTTTACTTGGAAAATATAAATAACAATTCTGTGGTTGGTGCTTTTGGCTTAAAAAAAAAAAGTCATATTTCTCCAATCATTTTCTCCCTGGTCCCACCTTCTTGTATCCCTACTCCCATCCATTTGCATTTCTCCTGTCTCTTCCTCTTACTCACTCAATCCTTAGTTCAGTGAAAACAACAGTTGGACAAAAGCTATGCTGTATATCCGCTGTGTGAATTAACTGACATTTTTTTCTTATTGGGACAGCAATTGATGGACAGATGGAAATGATAGCTTAGGAGATTTTAGGACCTCAGTTCAAGAACAATCAAAATGGGAGTTGAACGCTGAACATAAAACTTACTTTAAGAACAGCAAGGGGGGGGGCGGGGAGTTAGCTCAGTGGTTCCGGCGCCTGTCTCGCAAGCTCAAGGACCCGGGTTCGATTCCCCGGTAACCACATAACAATACTGGATGTGGAGACTAGCAGCAACCAGTACCACATACCACAGTGCCGGGTGTGGTGGCTCATGCCTGTAATCACAGCACTCGGGAGGCAGAGGCAGGAGGATTGCTGTGATGTGAGTTGGAGGCTGAGCTCAGGGCCAGCCTGAACCACAAAAGCGAGACCCTGTCTCAAAAAACCTAAAAAAAAAAAAAAGAACAGCAGCAAGGATTATTCCAAGTTTAACACGGTTTTGCACAGTTGAAATCCCAGTGCTCATGAAGGCAGTGGCAGGGGATTGTTAAATTCAAACCCAGCCTGAAGAATTTAGAGACTTACCAAGACTTTCTGTTTGGGGGCCGGGATGTAGCTCAGTGATTCCAGCATCTGCCTGGCAAGCACAAGGGCCTGAGTTCAATCCCCAGTACCACAATTCACAATACTGGACACGGTGGCTCACTCTTGTTCTCCCGGCATGCAGGAGGATTGCTGTGAGTTTCAGGCTTGCCTGGGCCACAGTGAGTTTAGGGCCAGCCTGAACTACAAAGCTAGACCCTATCTCAAAAAAAAGACTCTCTCTCAAAATAAAAAAAAGCCTTGTGGAGAAGGGAGTGTCGTGATGAGTGTCTTGGCCAGCCCTGTACATCGGACTGGAAGGTACTGCAACACAGGTCAGCAGAAGTTTCCTGACCTTTCCTGTTTCTCCATTTTAGAGATTTTACCAAATGGTTAATAAATGATCGACTCCCAATTTTTGACCATGTTTTATTTTCCTAGACATTCTACCTCATTTATGAATATTGACATTCTAACTATAATTTTATTGAGGTTTATCAAAGTTATCAGGTTAGTAAGTTTTTGATCAGGTGTCTTTAAAAGGAGTTGAATCACTGTTTTTTAACCTTAATTTTTACTTTCTTGAAATTAGTATTTAGTACCTGTTCTTTTTATATAAATTTTACAGTGCTGTGATTCATTTTTTAATTCGTGTGTCCATATTCATTCTTATTGATTTATGAACTGCTGTGCGGTCCCACTTCCACATGTATGTTCATATACACACATACACATATACATACACGTACATGCATGCAGACATGTACGTGCATACATACACACACACACACACACACACACACACGCAGTGTCCAGTGTGGTCCTTACCACACTGACCTAAGGCTGGTTACCTTACCCTTGGGCACCTGGAAGGCATTTTTCTCTGGCAGCTGCAGGGCTTTTGTTCTGATTAGGCTCGTATGTTCTGCACCTGGTTTCCCCAGTGACGACCAGATGGTGGGCATCAGGAGAGCAGTGGAGGGACCACAAATCCCAAACCACTGGCTGCGCTGAGGATGTGGGGGTCAGAATCCCACGGCTGGGCCATGATCCACTTTCTGTATTATTATTTTCTTTCTCACTGTATTATCTTTGAGTTAATACATCTTGACAAAGTTAAATGTGGCTCAGATAGTTCAGCAAGCTTTTTACTGTCCATGAATTCTTCAATCATACTGCTAATCTAATTTTATAAATATTTTTATCATTCCGTTTACAGTTTCTAACAGTTTAAAGTGTTAGCCAAACAATAACTAAATGATAAGCTCTAAATAGCCACTGAGTGCTTGGAACAGATCAAGATTCGATGATAAAAGTCAAAAACAAAGAATCCAAAGTCTTACTTTTTATGATTGTCATAATTCATCAAGTAAAATATTTTACAGGGCTCAGGATGTAGCTCAGTGCTGCTTAATTTCCTGGATTCAGTCCTGCATAGATCAAAAAGAGTTTTACAACTGAAATTACTAAATACATAAAACACATCATTAAATATTTACATTTTAAACACCAGCAATCCCTAAAGCTTAGGAATGAAGTCCCAGTTTCTTGCAAGTAAACCAACTTAAATGCTAATGCCTCAGAAATAAACATACCATTAGGCGGGCCAAGCTTTGATTCTATTTAAACTTTTATTTTATTTCAAAGGTGGAACTGCAGCAACAGAAAATTTGGAAACATAAACAGACCTGGAGTACAGAAGCATTAAATAATGCACAAGCAATTTGCTCACATATATACAATAAAGGTCAAACTTGTAGGAATGTTAGCCCTTTAAGTGTATGAGTCTGGGTGATTGTTAGAATTTAAATCTTCCTAATTTACCTTGAGGAGCTGGGAGAAGCTGAGGGCCTCCAGCATCTGAGGGTGGGTAAAGGGCTCCTGGCTGCCCGGCTGTCCTTCTGGGATGTGTCCCATGAAATCTGTACAGTCCTCTCCAACTTCTCTTCCCTATACCATAACCTCTTGGTCACCCAGCACTGCTAAAGTTATTCTTCAAGCTTGCATTGAATTTTTAATGATCCATGGCTGGGTCATATTTCACTTAACTATACTCTAATTACATCCCTTAAAAATTTTTATACATAATACACAATGTGAACGTTTACACATATAAATCTTTATGAGTCTGGTTGTATAGTAGAATTCCTGAGGAAAAGAGCAGAGCGATTTTTGAAGTTCTTAATTCACAAAACCAATTGTCCTCCAGAGAAGTTGTGTGTGTTGGCTGTGGCTGTGAAGGTCCCCACACCACCAAACCGCGACACTTCCCACTTCATTCTGCTGACCTTCGCTAACATGAAACAAGAAAGTGTTGTCTTAGCTGGCATTTCTTCACTAGTAATTCTGAACATTTCTTATACGTGCTGGCGATTTTAATTTCTTCTCTTATGAACTGTCCACTCATGTCTTTTTGGGAACATTCATATCATTCCTATAGGCTTTTTTCTTTATTGCAAGTATTTATTTTTTGTCAACTAATGTGCGTTTTTCACCAGGCTCTTTTCTTTTTTTGTATGTAAAGGGGTTTTTTCATTCCACTGTCTTTCTTTTCTTTTCTTTCTCTTTTTTTCCAGTGCTGGAGATGGCCTCACACAAGGTAGGCCAGCACTGCATTGCTGAGCTCCAATCCCAGTCCTTCTCCTGTGACAGATTCTAAACTATTGTCAAGTATGTACCTAAATGTTTTGTGCTGAGAAACAGTTCTTTTTTTTTTTTTTTTTTGAAACGGTCTCACTTTGTTCCGGCTGGCCCTGAGCTCACTATTTAGCCCAGGCAACCCTTGAACTCACATTAATCCTCCTGCCTCTGCCTCCTGAGTGCTGGGATTACAGGTGTGAGCCACCACACCCAGCACTGTGGTATGTGGTACTGATTGCTGGTGGGTATGAGCCACCATGCCTGGCACTGTTGTATGTAGTTACCAGGGATCAAACTAGGAACTTTGCAATTGCAAGGCAGACACTAGAATCACTGAGCTAAATCCCCAGCCCCTGAGAAACAGTTCTTTATCATTGCACATATAACATTATACAAAATAATCTATAGTTTTTAGTTTTTGAGTACAAAATTTACTTGCAGTTTGGTTGGGCCACCTGGACAACATACTAACAAACATAAATAAGCATGACCATCTCCAGACAAAGGCAATAACTGATTGTGTAGCAACTTGTTAGAGTTGATAATAATGTAATAGCCCATATTTCCACAGATAAGTTTTTCCATTTCCAAAGCACTTTCACAACTACTTGATCATAAAATGAGAATATAGCCAATGGCTATCAATATGTAATTACTCACTATCATCTTCTTCATATTTCAGTAAAGAAGAAAAGAGAGATTAATAAATCTAAAACACAGACATATTAGTAAATCGAAAATGTGATTGCTACTGCATTAGTGTTTAACTTTTGTGTCTTGTATTTCATATCTGAGTTTCTAATCAAGTTTGAAAGTCTCAATTAAAACATTGTACACTGTGTGCTAAATACAAATTTTCTGAGAGAACATTTTATTTTCAAGGAGCTGCTCTATCAGAAAGGCAAGATCACCACACTTTTAAAATATAATAAATCATAACTTTTAAAATGTTGATTCAAATTTCACTTCTATGTAGGTGCCTATTATTATATAAAATATACACTTTTGTGTACTTTATATGAATAATTTATTTTATTTTTTTCTAGTTAAAATCATCCCCAATCCCTTTATTATATTCTGCAGAAAGACCATTTTGGGATCATAAACAAGAACAATAGCAATAACCAATTGTATTTACTGGACATATACTATGTGCAAACTCAAATATATGGATGTTTTATATGGATAACTTCATTCAATCCCATAACAACTCTTTAAGGGAGCTACTGTTGTTAATCCAGTTTTACAGACACACATACAAAACACAGCTGCAGAGAAGTTAAATAACATGCTAAAAATCAGGTTATTAATGAGGAGCAGAGCAGAGTATCGAGTCCAGACCTTGCAAACTGATAGCTCTCTGCTGGGGCAATACCATACCACTGTTCTGGGGCTGTGTGAGAGAAGATGTACCAGGAAGGATCACTTATAAAACAGAAATAACACACACAGATATAATTCTTACGATGTGCCTGACACTGTACTACTTTGGTGTATCGCTGGTAGCACTGCTGACATGTAGAAATACCTCCACTGTAAGCTTCAGTTGTGGAGCACTGTCCTGTCCATTTTACGGCATACACCAACAGATTCAGGTAACAGTCTCCCTCTCTATCCTAGTGTTGACAACAAAAAAATTGTCTCTCCATACTGCCAAATAGATCCCAACCGAAAACCACTGCAGTAAACACTTTACTTGCATTAGTAAGTCATTTAGTCCCCAGAACAACACTATGAAATAGTTACTGTCATTATTTCCATTTTACTCACTTTGGGCCAATTCTGTTTTCAGTAATCTAATCATTTAGAAAGTACATTTAAAAGACAATTCATAATTTCTCACCCCAATTTTTCTAATTGTATTGCTTGCAAGTAATTTTCTATGCCGGCCACACAGCAATAGTTAGATTCACATATTTTGTAGGGAAAATAATATTTTTAAAGAGGTTTGCTTAAGTACAAAGGAGAGGGTCCTGGGAAGATCCAATCTCTCCTTGTATTTTGCAGTTTACTTACCAAATATTTACTGAACACCTATCAAACATCAGGCAGTCCTCTGAACCCTGGAGATTCTGTGGCAAACAGGCAAAATCCTTGCCCTCACTCTGCGAGGAGCAAGCGTTCAAATGGAAAGACATAATAATGAAAATATATTCCTTAGGTAATGTAAGGCAACGTGAAGAAAAATTCAAGCAAAGCCTGAGGGTGAGATGTGCTAGCAGAGTGGGCAGGACACGAGTCACTTTGAATAAGGATGTTAATGAAAGTCTGGCCTGATTCCCTTTCTCTGACACCCGGAGAAAGGCAAATCCACAGGAGAGGGAGAGAGATGAGTACTTGCCAGAGGGAGGGAGCAGCAGGAGGGGTTGACAACTGAGGGACACAGGGGGGCTGTTACGATCGTGGAAATGTTTCATATCTTCAGTATGCTGGTGATTGTGCCACTAATATATGTAAGTCAAATTTCTAGAACCGTACACTAGGAAGGGCAGATTTCATGATATGTAAATTATAACTAATCTGATAAATATCATTCTCTTTCTCTCTCACTCTCTCTCTCTCTCTCTCTCTGTCTCTCTCCACTTTGCTCTTAGAAATGGAAATTATTAAGCAAGAAAGGAACTACAGATAGTTTCTGAGGCTGACAGGTCTTCCCTGGGCTGGAGTTTGAGCCTCACAGATGAAACTCCAGAGAGAGCCTCCAAGCACACTGGCAGAAGACAGATACTTTGTCCCCTTGTTTGACTTGGGTGAGACTGCTGCAAAGGACCCCAGGGCATGAGGGCAGGAAGGAAAGAGGGTGTCACCTTTTCAGCAGCCCAGGAAGTCAGCCAGGCCAGCCCAGAAAACAGAAGCTGTTTCGAAGAGAACCGGAAAATACGCTCAGAATTGTTCCAACAGCAGGTTATGGTTCTCTTGATGCATTTCTCCCCCAGAAGAAAAAAATCTTTCATCCACCGCCACCATGTTGAGAATGCTCAGAAACTGGGCAGTAGCGGCCCAGACCTTCACACCCACTCCTTGGAGACGGCTGGCCTCTTGTGCTCAGTCCATACATGGCTACTTTGCTAACACCTTCCTCACTCCAGTCACATGGGGCTCAAAAGGCCATTTGTTTTCTGCTAACAAATCCCCATACACGGATATGGAGCTTCTGCAGCAGAGAATCTGTTGGAGCCAGTTTTTCTAAAAAGACTGTGATTCGGGCTGCTGTACCCATCTGGAGCACTCAGCAGGAAAGAAGAAGGGAAAACCACCCTGGAATGGACTTGGGGACCACTATAGTATCCCAGCCTGGAGCACTAACATGCATTAACATATTAATTACCTGGATAAAGAGAAAAGCAGGACCAAAGTATTCTCTGTGATGCTAAAATAATATCATGATTTTTGACTCTTTGATAAAGTAAAATCAGTCATTCAGAGGGCCGGGGAGTTAGCTCAGTGGTTCCGGCGCCTGTCTCGCAAGCGCAAGGACCCGGGTTCGATTCCCCGGTAACCACATAACAATACTGGGCGTGGAGACCCACACCCAGCAGCAACCGGTACCACATACCACAGTGCCGGGCGTGGTGGCTCACGCCTGTAATCCCAGCACTCGGGAGGCAGAGGCAGGAGGATTGCTGTGATGTGAGTTTGAGGCTGAGCTCAGGGCCAGCCTGAACCACAAAGAGAGACCCTGTCTCAAAAAAAAACCTAAAAAAAAAAAAAAAAAAATCAGTCATTCAGAGTCTCAAAGTTATCAGGTCCAATAAATGATGTTTCTGATTTAAAAAAGGAAAACAGATTGCAGACAGAGAGCCCTTCTGTATCTAAACAATTCCATTTTTTGATTTTCTTGAGATTGGAGCAAGGAGAATGGAATACTTGTTTTCTTTCTTCTTTGTATTGCTTATGTTATTGACCCTGACTGTCTTCAGTTGTGACTGTGCAGGCCACCTTCGAGTCTCCCGCTGTTTTTGTATCTCAGGTCAGCTGCTTCTTACTCAGCCAGACTCTTTCCTCAAAAATTCTGTGCTAAGTAGAGTCACTCAATATAGAACGCAAGTGTGAACACAGATGATGTGTGTTTCAGAAAAGATGAGCAAAACAATCTGAGAGAGGGAGAAGGCTGCTAAGAACTCTGCAGTCTACATTTTATCTTCCTGACATATCTACATAGCTGTTGTTCACTTCCCATAGCAAATAGCATGGAACCTTCAGTGCTGTAGGCCTCATGGTGATATTTGGTAAGTGTTGCTGAATGAGTACTTTATAAGCAAATTATCAGCAGAGTAATCAACTTGAATGCTTAAACTTGTGTGGTAGTTACCACTTACCTGAATACCTAAAAATAGAAAGCAGATTGAATGGTTCCTGTCCATTAGTGATCAGGAAGTAATATACCAAACACAAAGAGATAGCCTGGAACATCTTTTAACTTATGAAAAATCAACATCAATTAGTAGGCTTGCATGTGTTATTTCTAAAAGATTAATAATTATATTGAGATAATGAAATAATTTTTAGTCCATGCAAATAAACACAAACACTTCATGTTTACCTTACTAGTAAACTTTATTTTTGTGGAGTCCTAAATTTAAGACCTAAAGTTTCATGAAACTAGTGGTACAACACTATTGAGTAGAGGAAAATTCCTGTCAGTACATATTATAATACTTAGAAGGGGAGATGGTCGTACTCTAAGTTGCTATTTATCAAGACTTTGTAGGGAAGAGATGTTTTCATTCATTCCCTCATTCATTCAGAAAACATTCATGAATATCTGTAGCTGTAGTCAAGGAAACAGACAAGTTAGCCAGTGTTCACAGCCCATTGAGTGACTGCTAAAATAGAGGGGTAACCAGGGTACTATGGGAATACATTCTGCCTGGAAAGCTCCAGACAGAGTCTGACCCTAGAGTTTAGTCTTAAGATGCAACCAATATTGGAAAGGAGAGTATTCCAGATGAAAGAAACATGGTTAAAGGCATAATCGTGGGATAAATGACATGTTCAGGATGTTGCAAATAAAGAGGACCTTATGCCAACCATGCTAAGGTTTCCTTGAAAACTAGAGGAACAGCAAATTGAGCGGGGACCTAGGGGTGAACAGAAGTTAGCTTGTATTCTGTACTTTTCTCTGACTAGAAAGTGTGATCTGATTATAGGAGAATAACAGGTGAATGGAAATGTGTACATGAGAGAATGCACATTCCTTCTCGTGTCCCTAAACTGTGTGGGACAGTTTTTAATGTGAACACTTTGGGGACTGTAAGCAGTGGGCTGACAGTGGATTTTCATGAGTATAAAGCGTGAGTCTCCCCAGGGGAAGGGGCTCATACACTGTCAGCGCAGTCTTGCAATTTGACTGAGACTATGCCATGTTCTACTAACCAGAAGAAAGAATGGAGCCCACCTTAAACACTTTTTCATCATAGAAACACAATACCCAACACCCAAAACCTAAAAGAGGAGACATTTACTTTGGCTCACACTTTTAAGGGAATTCAGCTGGAACTGGCTGGCTCCAAGGTAGGAAGACCATAGTGAAAAGTCTATCAGAGGAAACTGCTTACATCTGGGGAGCTAAGAAGCAGAAGACAAAAAGAAGAGCCAGGGAAGGTGATACCTTTGCAGATCCAACCCTCACTGAACAGCCTCTTCCAACCAGGCCTGTGTCCTAATCCATTCAGCTAGGGATTCGTCAGTAGATTAAACCACTGAGAGTATAGAGCCTTCATGACCAAGTCACCTTCCAAAATCCCCACCTCTGAACACCTGAAGGCTTAGGAGGACACTCTAGATCTAAAGGCATAACAGAGCAGGAGAGCAGGTAAGGCTTTTAACCTTAGCTCTGGTCAGGAGAAATTTGATGGCTTTCACACCATCTTAGTTACCTTTTTTATTGCTGAGACAAAATACTCGACACTCAAAGTTAAAGGAGGAAAATTTTATTTTGGCTCCCAGTTTGTAGATGTTTCAGTCCACACTTGGCTGGCTCCAAGGCAGGGCAGACAGGCACTGAAGAAGAGAAACATTTCATGGAAGGCAGAGGACAGCCAAGCAAGCAAGAGACAGCCTTTTTCTTTCCCTTATATTGTATCCAGACTACTAAAGGAGGGAAGCAGTCAGACTCTTAATCCTAGTACTCATGAGCCTCGTATTGTACAATGAATTAATTCCAATGTCACACACTCCAGATCCAGCCACCTCTGAAAAAGCCCCTTTTATGACTGCATGAGGCTTTAGGGGGACATCTAGACACAAGCCCTAAGACTCATGAAAGGCAATGACCTTATTGTGTGGAAAAAGAAATAATCTGGAGGAAAGGGTGCCAGACAGATCACCTGAAAATTTACACCTGTCCATTTCAGATAAAAATTGGCTCCTGGAATAATGAAAACTAAAGAATAGCTGGAAAAACAGATGAAGTTATTGCTGTCACTTACATTTTCTTAATAACTTCAGTTTTACTCTCCTTTAGATTTTAGTAAAGTTTATTTTATAAATTCTAGGTTGGCCTGCCTGGTAGAGAATCCAGGGTTGACTGATTGATTGATATTCATTATTTGGGTCAGATTAACAAGGGGAACAAATTACCCTGGGGAAACTAGATAGGCCAGAGTGAGAATCTGAGATGATCCACAAAGGAATAAATTTTTGATCAGATTCACCTGGCTCCCGGGTCCCCTAAGCTGGACATTTTTCTGCCAGGGTTATGAAATGGTATGGTCCTACCTTCTAGAGCCCAGGGCCTTGTACATGCTGGGAAAAGCGCTCTACCACACAACCACATCCCTAGCCTCAGTTCCGTGTCTTAACAGACTCTCTTGCTGTGAACCCTTTCATGAATATCAGTGATATTTATTAAAAATCCAAAAAATTCTAAAAGATATCCCATTTTTAGGATCCAAATTTTGAATATAGATACATTGTATATAATCATCGTCTAATCTTTTTATCCTCCCCCAACATACATCAGTCATCAGAGCAAAAATTAAAAGTCAAACCATGTATTTATGAAGGGCATTTGCATGCTATGATTAAGTTCTGTTTATTGTCTGTCAGTACCACATTTCACTCAGGTGAAAATATTAATTATGTAAGGATGAAAAGAGAGTGATCCCCTTTCTGCCCATCTTAAGGGTCATGGCTGACATCTCTATAGTAAATGACAGGTGAGCAAGAGAAAAGCACAACAAATTGATTGCTTTTCCATGATGTGGGAGTCTTCAGGGTAAAGAGCCAAAGATACTGAAGCAGCTCGCTATTTTTATGGATAGGTTTAATGAAGCAGGGACAGCTATGTAAAATGTGACTAGGTGAAAGGGTCTGAACTAACAGAAGTAGACCAAGTAAGGAAACCTAGCCAGGCCCGACTGTTTAAATTCTTTTTACCCTTTGGTTATAGCATTTCTTCCTGACTGAGAGGGGCAGCCCTACAAAAGGGTGTCTAATGTTCTATCATCTAACACATTAGACCAGAGAATTTCTTATGTTCACCTCTTACACAGCAAAGTAGATATAATAATAATTTTAGACATTAAAATTGGCTTTGGGGAAAAACGGGTCTGGTTCCTAGGATCATGTTTCCAATCAGCTAAGTGTTCTTTTGGGGAAATCATGAATCAGAAAAGTGGGGTTCAGCCAGGGGCTCTGATCCCTTGGAGTTGTAGCATTGGGACTCCAAATCCTATAACAGAGACTGGTCTCTATGGATACCATCAAATGATCCCATCAAATCTCACTGATTGCTGCTGGCTGTCACCAGATGCCATGCAATGACAGCAGCATTGGTGGTTGCTACTATTCTGTTGGTCATTGCTGCATCCAGACATCAGTTTCCACTGCCAGTCTCCGCTGATCTTTGTCAATTTCTCCATCAAGTCTCTGGAATTCCCTCAAGGCTGGAAGTCTCTACAGTTCTAAGCCCTTTTTAAAATAACCTTTATCTCCCAGAAATAAGAATCCCATGTAGATTTGCAGGTCCTTCCTAGTCTACACTACCTGAAAAATAATCACCAGCAATTTACAGGACCACCTGAGGATCAGGTTCTGTACTACAACACAAGTAAATCTACACAGCACACCAAAGACAGCATTTCTCTTTTTTTTTTAGGTTTTTTGAGACAGGTTCTTGCTTTGTAGTTCAGGCTGGCCCTGAGCTCAGCCTCAAACTCACATCACAGCAATCCTCCTGCCTCTGCCTCCCGAGTGCTGGGATGACAGGCGTGAGCCATCACGCCTGGCACTGTGGTATGTGGTGCTGGTTGCTGCTGGGGTGAGTCTCCACACCCAGTATAGTACGTGGTTACTGAGGATCGAACCCAGGTCCTTGCGCTTGCCAGACAGGCGCCAAAACCACTGAGCTAAATCCCTGGCCCCAAGACAGCATTTCTTGGTCAACCCCAGAAGTGTGAGGGGAGTGTCTCTTCTACACAGCGGTAGTAGGCCTGTGATTGGCCAAAATACAACCCATTCGTCCCAGTTGGGGCCTACTGATTAATCTGAATTGGAGCCTGCTGAATGGTCCAAATTTAAGCCCATGGTTTCATCCCAGTTCAAGCCTGCTGTGGTCAGGGAAGACATCTTCTTGGGTATCTGGTTATAGGACATCCAGGCCAGGCTCAGCTGTAGCTGTCAATGAGCACATGCCCCCTTTTGGCTGGGGTTGGAGAGGAGAGGCTGGGTTTTTTCTGATCTCATCCTCATCTAGGGGAAGGGGAATTCCAGTTTTTATTGAAGCGGCTCTGCTGGCTAGTGTGCACAGCTCTAGTGTGTGCAGCTCTAGTGCTGCAGCTCAGAGCTTGGCGCAGGCAGTCTAGGAGAATGGAAGACTAACTTAGAAGTTTCAGAAGCAAAATGTGCAGCTTTAGTCTACCGTCTGAGGACCTGTCTGGGACTTCACAGCTGACTGGTGGCAGCTCTGCTGAAGCCAGGCTGTTTATACCTGGTTACAGAATATTCCTGAAGTTAAGAGGTGGAGTTACGTTTTGTATCACTCCATTGGTTGGGCCCAGCAATTCCATTAGGTCACAAGCTTACACGTCTCATTGTCTAGTCCAGCATACAGACTGCAAACTCCTATTGGTGAAAACGGTACAGATTTCCACCTATAGCGAAGAAGTAACTATAACAATCTTCTTCAACAATAGAAGAGCGTCTAAACCCAATTGAGCAGAGAACTAGCAGCTCTGCAGGGAACACAACAAAGTTTACAAAGTTAAACAAGGGAAAGGGAAGGGGGAGGGTCCAGTTTAGACATCCAAAAGGCAAGCTAGAGCTCTACGTGAATGGAAAGTTTTACAAATTGGTTTTCCTTTTCACTATGACTTGCCTTGGAGAATGAGGGCTTAAAGACATTGCCGTAGGACAAACTTAAAAACTCTGAGGCTGCTTTTTGAGGCCTTTATTTTGGATTTCAGTTCTCTGAGCCCTAATAGTTGTTAACCTTGTTGCTGTGATTACTGTCCATTCAAATTATTTGAGTACTCACAAGACATTATATTAACATCACCTTGTCAAGTTGTCAGTAATAAAATTTTAGGTTGAATTATTTCACTGCTGACCAATGCTGTATTTTCTCTTAGAGACAAATATTAAGACTTTCACACCACTTATTGATCTATCATTACTCTCTGATTCTGTGGACCCATTTACAGGCCACATTGTAGGATCTCAGCATAAATTCTGAGCTGTAATTGCGTCTTCAAATGCTGTTGCTCAGTATCGCCAGAATGAGAGATAAAAACAGCCCTTTCCAATTTTAATTTTAAAAAGCGTAAAACTGGGCTTCATTTTAGAAATACGCCTAAATCATATGATGCAAGATAAATCATGTGAAAGTCTTTGGCCGTTACAAAAAAAAATACATGTGATCTCTCCTATGTGGAGTCATTTTTCCATCTAAAAAATATTTGTTCAGTAGTGAACTAAATAAAGCTCTGTTCTCATGGAGTTTACATTCCAGTGGGAGTAGACAAACAGATGTCAGGTGTTCTGGGCGCTGAGAAGTGAGGCAATGGGAAGGGAATTGTAGGGATCATGTCTTTCCTGACTAGAAGAGGTAATATGAAGGAAAAGGGAGAGCGTTTTGTAAATAGCTACGCACCTGCCAGACAGAGGGATGAAGAAGCGTTTCCAGCGAGTGTCTGGCTGTAGGCAGGAGGTAGTAATCCAGTGCTGGAAGAGGCCAAGCTAGAGTGGGAGGACAGCGGGAGTTTGCAGAGGGGAACCAGATCACAAGAGCGTTTTCACTGCTTTCCCTGAGCTGCTAGAGCAAATAAACCAAAAATCCAGATTAGGGAATCAAATGAAACAGGTTTCAGGATAGAATGAACAATATACTTGACAGGAAAAAAACAGAGGAAGGTGTATGGGACTTCCTATGTCTTCATTTTTACTACCATCAAAATCTGATTCAATTACAAAGCTTTTCTAGTTTTTCTCATCATAAATCAGAAAAGTTTGAATTAAAACGAGAACTGAACAAGAAGAACTATGGGAAGAATGGAAGGAAAAACAATGAAAAGAATGTCAGTTGCTATTAATGATCACAAATATCAACGCTGAAAACAGCAGAGGAGTTAAAGGTAGTATCAAATTCTAAAATTTCAGGCTAGAGGTCTACATACCTTTTTATTTTTTAACCTAAAGACAATGCTACGGAGGTAATTCTTAGCTGTGCAAGTAGGTACTGTTGTAAGAGGGTGGAGTGTCTCCTACAACAGCTCAGATAACAAATGTAGCTTGTGCAAAGTGGTTGGAGCCTGCCTCGGAAGAGTTCGTGATGTGTCTCTTTCCTGATTAAAACAATGTTAAACTGTCCTGTCCTCTTCCCTTTGAACTAGCTGTTCATGGAAGTACTTCACGGTTTTACATTATGTTGCTTTTTCTATTTCCCCCTAAGAGGGAATGGCCAGAATATCCTTAAATAGCTCTGCCAGCTACCTGGGGCTGCTACCACAATACGGTTATGTTATTCGATTTTATTAGTCTTCTGGACCACTGCGTTTTTATTATGGAGATGTATTGAAGACCTGAGTAAATATCTTTTGGAAGAAATGGCCACATGTAACTATTGTAAACAGAATATAGTTAGGTCTGAGTAGCATATACCCAGTCTGCAAAACTAAATTTTAAAAGTTCAAAACAATATAGGGATTACTTTGAGATACAAAAGCAGTCCAGCACTTCGTCGACTTTAGGGCTGGGGTTAGCTTATTGGCATTGCTGCCTACTTTGCAAGCCCGAGGACATGAGTGCGATCGCCGGTACTGAAAAAAAAAAAATTTAACATAGTTGTGGTGGCACAATGCCACTTCCTAGAGCACAGTAACTATCATAAGATTGTCACAAGAAGAAAGGGGAAGATGAGAGGTGCTGGAGAAGGCATACAACTCTTGGCAAGTTCCTTCAAAGCTCGGAGAAAACACAGGCCGACTCTCCGAGAGCCTTCCAGCCCTGCAGAGGGACCTCTTCCACAACTTCCACCCCCAGAAACTCCCCTTAGCCCAGTTTTAAGGGATGGGGAACAACCAGAACCTCTGTCAGTCCCGCCGGGCCCCGCCCCCTTTTCTCCAGAGCCCCGCCCAGTCAATTTCCCGGGTCCTCTTCGGGTCACCAGCGGTCGGAGGAGGCGGGGCCTTTCTGGGGCGGGGCCTTTCCGGGGGCGGGGCCTTGCCGAGGGGGCGGGACAGGCAGGCGCTCGCGAGGCGCCGGGACTGACTGGCGAGCGGGTCCTCGACCCCCGCCCTCGCGCGCCCGCCTGCCCGCCCCCTCCGGGGCTGCCGGACGAGTTCCATCCCGGCCCAGCGCGGCCTGACGGAGTCGGGTGGCTGGCCGCGGGCCGGCCGGCCGGCGCCGGGGGTGAGGCTGCCGGGAAGAGGCTGGGGACGCGCGAGGGGCCGAGCATCCCTCTCCTCAGCCCTCCGGCCCTCGCCCCCCGCCTCCTCTCCGCCCGGTCCTCCTCTTCCTCCCGCCGCCCGGCCGCCCCGCCCCGCCGTGACCCCCGGCCGCCTCTGGAGCCCGACGCGGTAAGTGCGACTTCCTCCTCGGCGACCAGAGTCGGGGCCCGCTCTGCGCCCCTCCCCCGGCCGCGGCGCTCCTCACCCGGCTGGGCGGCGGTGAGGCGTCCCGGCCCGAAGCCGCAGCGCCTGGCGGGGCTTCCTCGGGCCACGTCCTGGGCTCGAACCCGGCTCTGGTCTCCCCGCTCGGCCCCAGATCCGCGCTGCCAGGGCGGCCCTCGACTTGGGCAAAGTTCTCGGCGCGGCGTCGGTGGCGCCCCGGGAGGAGCAGACCGCCTCCCGGATTCTTGCGACGGACAAAACAAACTGGAAGCCCTTCACAGAGTCCCCCTCCTGCCTTGTTACCTGTGGGCCCTCACAGCCTAAGTTTTTAAAAGAATAGTCTCACCCCTCTGGAGTGCAGGAGAAGGAAGAGAGTTGATCTCCAAATGATCGGGCTTGCCTGGTTTGAAACCTTTGCATCTAGACATCTATTTAAGTGCATATTCTGCAATTCAGAAGCTGTTGGAAAAAGTTTGCTTTATCAAATAGTGAACCGTAACTGCCCTCGTTATGACCGTTTCATTTGATTCTTTAAAAAATTCTTGAGTCCTTGATACAATCGAGAAATCCAAAAGGTAGAAGGCAGATACACAGTCTGTTCCAAACAACCGCTACAAGCGGTACTTTCTTTTTATTGAGCATCCTTTCAGAGATGTATACACGCCCATTCCCTCCAGCCCTCTTAAAAATGAAACTGCTGTTATTAAGTGCCTAGCAGTTTTACTGGTGTCCAATAAATGTTAATTCTTCTTCCTCTTAGGAAAGAGTATAATGAGGCTTGCTTCCTCTTAGGAAACTGTTAAAAAGTCTTTTTGGTTATTAGACCGCTGAGGAAAAACTTTTTCTCTGATTTAAAAGATTTCCTGGTTTGAGTGCACAGGATTGTGATGTGTATGTTCAGTGTCTTGTCACGACTTAGTGTCGATACTGTTTTTACATACAGTCAAACATACTTACATTTTTTGGTAATGGGGAGGAAGAAATCACTACAAAATTACAAGAAGAGAAGATAATCTATACAATTTAGAGTTACAAAAGTTATTTGAAGCAGAGTAGTGGTCATGTAGAACAATCAGGTGAAACAAACTAAATGAGAATATTGAAGTAAGCAAAAAATATAAAGTGAAGGGAAAAGAAAATATCAAGTATATAATACGAAGTCCTATACTATAGTTGAGTCATAATTTGGCTTTGGGCTTCCTTGAGGCCATGGAAAGGATGGTGCTAAAGTAGGCTTCAGTGTATTTCTGATTCCAATTAAGATTTTTTAAACTATCAATTTTGCCTATGCAAGATATTTTGTAGTAATGAGGCCTAAAGAACATTTCCTCATGGACCATAATAAAAAGGGAAATTATGATTCAGTTGACAACATTTTTAAAACATCCTTACAGAAAATAGTGAATTAACAGAAAAACATTCTTCCATATAGGGCATGAATAACACTCTGAGAATAAGTTCTATGAAGGCTTCATTTAACCATTCATAACCTTCTAGACTAGTATTTCCTAAACCACATTTGAAAGAATAGTTTATTTCTTGAAATAAGATTCTGAGTTTTATCTCTACTACTGGGAAAAAAGAAAACCCAAACTGAATCTATTTAATACCTGTATTTGGATTATGAATCTGAGTAATGTGGGGCACTTCTACACAAAAGTAATTTCTAAATGATGTACTGCTGTTTAAAGTGTTTACCTTGTAAAAAGAAATTGAAAGCAAAAGCTTCATTCATATTCATTCTCTTTACACTAGAGAAAGGTGTTGTCTGAATACATCAAGTGAGATAGGTTATCCTGTGATAACCAAAGACCTTCACATCCTAGTGACTTAAAACAATAAAGATTTACTTTTTCACCCTTTAGCGCCAGTTAGCATCAGCATGAAAGCTCTAGTCCAGTTGAGAGCCCTAAACTGTAAGGGCCTCATCTCAACACACCCTTTCACAGTTAGGATACTGGAAAGGTTGGAGTAAATACAGCTTTTGGTGAATTGTACACTGGCTCTGAAATGCGTCTTCTACTTAGAAGTCAGGTGTTGACTTCCACTGCTGTTTCATTATCCAGACAAGCCATATAACTATACCTAACTTCAAGAAGGTAGAGAAATAAGGTTTTATCATGGAGGAAGAAAACTGAGTCTGTGAACAGTCCTAATGAGGACTCACACTAAGAGTCTTCATGGTTCTGAGAGTTAATACAAGAAATGATAAAATCAAATTCAGATTATATTCTCCAGGATTCTCTTTTATAAAATTGAGCAGCAGTTTTTGTGTATAAACAGAATTATACTAAGGAGACTATAAAGAATATATTTTCTTGAAATGCTGTTAAAACTACACAATTAGATTTATTGTTTTGGTCAAATGAATTTAATTCATTTTTACTTGTGTGTCCACTCAATAAGTATTTGTTAAATATTTGAGGCATTATGTTGGGCCCTATGAAGATAAAAAGGTGAATAGGAGTTTATAATCTCAATAAAAAATATTTTTAAGTTCTCTCTCTTATTTTTTTTTTCTTTCCTTTGAGACAGGATCTCCCTTTGTAGGTCAGGCTGGCCTTGAGCTCAGCCTCAAACTCACCTCACAGCAATTCTCCTGCCTCTGCCTCCCGAGTGCTGGGATTACAGGCGTGAGCTATCACGCCCGGCACTGTGGTATGTGGTACTGATTGCTGCTAGGCGTGAGCCACTTGCAAGACAGGTGCCATAACCACTGAGCTAAATCCCCGGCCCTTTCTCTTCCTCTTTAAGGCAACATTAACAGGATTATTCAGTATGATAGAACCTATAACTGTGTGTGTGTGTGTGTGTATTTTTTAATGTTTCTATCCCACCCACCCTTTTTTGATCTTAAGGATTATTTCCTGAGAAAGTACACAAAATTACTTGAAGGAGCTTAAGCAAAAGGAGTGTTTTGTTAGAAGAGGAATGTGGCTTTATATAAGAGCCCAAGTGCAAAAGATAGCTGGGTCTCAGCAGCAAATGGCATCAGTGATGATAAAGTTAGGAGCCAGGGCTACTTTCTCTGGGTCTATGTAATTTGTTGCCAGTCTCTCTCTCCACATGTACTGTGTTCTTTTTTTCTGTCAACTAATTTTCTTCTGTTTTGTTATTACATGGGTGCCTTACCCTGGGAGTTCACACTCTTGTAACTAGAGCCTTTAACAGTTCCGGCAGCTCTGAGGCTTGTCAGTGCCACTATGAAAGTTTGGAGTTGGCCTTAGAGCACAACAATTTGGGATAATTGGCAACCCTATAATAGAGAAGGAGGCAGTTCTAATAAAAACCTGAGATGCCTTTAAAAGTTCTACGTAGTTAACATCAGCTTGCAAATTCTAGTGGGACAGACTGGTTACAATAAACAGCATAAGAAGAGAGAACTAGAGCTGACTCAGAGCTACTATATTGTAACCCCAAACACTAGCAAAAAGCATCTCTATTGTAATTCTTTCAGTCATCTTTTCTTCCTTTCCCAGGTACTTGGTTACTGAATTGTCCATTTCTTTAAAAGTCACCCACTTCCATCCTGCTACAGGGCTCCTTGGCTTTTCTTCATGCCTAATAGGAAGAAGGGAGCACTTAGTATGTCCTCTTGCTGTGCTCTTTTCTGCCATCCAAACTGATCTTTCAAGGTACTCTTTGAACATTTTTCTTTTTAACACATTATCACTATATCTTTACAAATTTAACCTATTTTTATTCTCAATAATTTTTTTTTTTTTTTGGTCAGTTATACTTAGCTTCTCTAGCAGAGTTCCTTGAGTTCTTTATCTAGGCAGTATCTCCCCTGTTCTCAGTAGAACATCTATAGATTCTTCTCAGCAGGTAGCTGAAAAGGTACCATGGGGAGAATAGCATATGATACCCAGGAGTAGGAACTGTATATGAGATTAGATATAGAAGTATTTCTCAAAGATATATACAATATTAAGCTAAAGGTGCAAAGGAGAAGAGGTTTGGGCATGGGTTATAGAAGATCGGAATGTCAGTCTAAGATGTTATTATACTCTTGGTGGTACACAAATGAAGATCTCTGCCTGTTTCACTGAAATGCTTGGATTTAGAAAGCTGCCAGAGGCTGGTCCACTCAGAAGGCTGACAGGAAACCCATCTTGCCAGCAGGGCAGCATCAGTGTTCTGTGGAGTGAACTTCACAACAGTCCCTGCAAGTAGTTTATATGTCATCTGAAAAACTTCAAAAGAGGTGCACACGCCACAGATGCAGGAGTTAGTTGGGTTTAAAAAACTCACATCCCAGGCCGGGGATATAGCTCAGTGGTTCCGGCGCCTGTCTTGCAAGCGCAAGGTCCCGGGTTCAATCCCCAGGGACCACATAACAATACTGGGCATGGAGACTCACCCCAGCAGCAATCAGTAGCACAAACCACAGTGCCAGGCGTGGTGGCTCACGCCTGTAATCCCAGCACTCAAGAGGCAGAGGCAGGAGGATTGCTGTGATGTGAGTTTGAGGCTGAGCTCAGGGCCAGCCTGAACTACAAAGCGAGACCCTGTCTCAAAAAAAAAAAACCCAAAAAAAACCCACATCCCACCAGAATGCTTATAACTAAGTCTATAGACTTAGCTTCTGGTACTGGGAAAGGACATGCTAACTAAAAGAGCCATCACAGGAAGGTCATAGCTGTAGTTTCTTCATGAGGTATTTATAGTTCCTAAATCCTGATGCAAATTTACATTTTTTTTTAACCATAAGCAGTAATACAGTTGACATGGCAAACTCCACAGCTTGCCAGGATAGCAGGACTAAAAAGGTTAACTGAAATTAACTGGAAAAGTTCGTTTACTTCACAGTGCTTTTCATCTGAAAGTATTCTATATTTGTGTTGCTTATTTTTAACATAGTATGTTGGAACTTTTTCATCATGGATAAAATGTAAAATAGTTTGAGAGAAAGGTAAAGCTGACAGAGTAAGTGAAGACTATTAGATCATTAAAAACTCTGAACTGTATACTGAAGATCTTGGCCTTTGTTATCATTTAGAGACTGAAAATAAAAATACCTTGAAGACATACTCACAAATGAAATAAATAGGACACAGATGTGTAAATACCATATAATTTCTCTATTATGTGCAACTGAAGGTGTAAATGAATTTTAAAATGTATGATAGATATTGTGAAATAGGAAAAAAATGTTCAGAAGGGAAAGGTAGGGTAGAGGTAATAACGAAGGGAAAGAAAATATAATAGTAAAAAAATTAAAAGGAAACATCTTTTGTGTAAAAGGCTGGTGGGTTGTGGGGAGGGTAGGAAAGTGGGAAAAAATAAAAATTAAGATGTGTCATGTACTAGTACAATTTCTCAATGTTGATTCTGATCATAATGTATATATAAAATGTACCAATAAAAAAGAAAAGAGTAAGTTTTAGGTAAAAATGATATAGTCAAGAATACTATTCTAAAAATCAACCTCCCCCCAGATTTAAAGACCCAATTCAAAAATGGGCATTTGACGGGCCGGGGATATAGCTCAGTGGTTCCGGCACCTGTCTTGAAAGCGCAAGGGTCCAGGTTTGCTATCGCTCCCCACTGTAACCACATACCATACTGAGTGTGGAGACTCACGTCCACCAGCAATCAGTACCACATACCACAGTGCCGGGCATGGTGGCTCACGCCTGTAATCCCAGCACCTGGGAGGCAGAGGCAGGAGGACTGCTGTGATGTGAGTTTGAGGCTGAGCTCAGGACCAGCCTCAACCACAAAGCAAGACCCTGTCTCAAAAAAAAAAAAAAAAAGAAATATGAGAGTAAAAAAGGAAACAAAGCATATGTATATGGGGGTGTGGGGTTGTAGAGTGGGTAGTGGGATGGGAAAAAATGAGAAGTCGTGTCATATTGTGGTACAAATTCTCAGTGCTAAGTGTGATCATGATGTGTATATAAAGTGTACCAATAAAGAATTCAATCCAAAAAAACATGGAATTGAACTTAATACAGAGAAATTCTGTATTAATTCTGTATTAAGCCTCTGATTTCCATTTCTCTCACTAGTTTGCCCCATTTTATTTTTGCTGGAGTTAAATTATGACAATAGTTTATTACTGGCTTTTAAAAAAAGTTTTAGAGCAAGCCAGGGAGTTTAATTAACATATATAATGATTAGCCATTTCTAATTATGAGCAGCTGATAAAGTTTTTCACATTTTTTTTCTTGCTTACATTGCCCTTTACTGCATTTTCTTTATTGGGACAACCAACTTCTCTTCATTCCTTTCTTTTTGTTTTTTATTGTTTGTTTTAGAATGGTACAGCTATAGGCACTTTCTCAATTCTACCCTCCTTCCTTCCTTTCTGCCAGTCATCAAGCCAAAGGACTATTTTTTTTAAAAATAAGGTGCTGATAATTAAACCCAGTACCTTATATTTGCTAAGCAGGCTCTTGCTTTATCACTAAGATATATTCCAAACCCTAATGTAGTTTTTAAAATTTTTTTATTTATATATTTAGTGGTACAGGGGATTGAATTCAGGACCTTGTGCTTACCAGGCAGGTGCTGCACCACTGAGCTATATCCTTATCCCTTAATATGCTTTTTTTTTTTCTGAGACAGGGTCTCACTTTGTAGTTCAGACTGGCCCTGAACTCACTATGTAGCCCAGGCTAGCCTTGAACTCACAGCAATCATCTGCCTGTATCTCCCGAGTGCTGGTAATGTACTATTTTTAAAAGCAAATATTTCATTATAATCATGCTATGGTTATTACAGTATTAAGAGTGATAACTTCTATAGAAATTGGCTTCTATAGCCAATTTTTTAAGTGTTTTTTTTTTTAAACTGGGTGTTGCCCATACCAATAATCTTGCAGTGTGAACCTGAGGCAGGAGGACTAAAAGTTTAAACCCAACCTGGGAAACATAGTGACTTAGCAAAATAAAAACTAAAATGGCCTGGGGATGTAGCTCAGAGAAAAGCCATGGGTTCGGTCTCTGTTACAAACAAACAAAAAAAGAATTCTTGTTTTACTGCAGGCACTTTCCCAATTTTTCCCTCCTTCCTTCCCTCCTTTTTCTTTCTTCCAGTCATCAAGCCAAAGGACTATTTTTTAAAAAGTAGGGTGCTGATGATTAAACCTAGGGTCTTGCACTTGCTAAGCAGGCTCTTGCTTTATCACTGAGCTATATTCCAAACCCTAATATAGTTTTTAAAATTTATTTATCTACATAATTTGTGGTTCAGGGTATTGAATTCAAAACCTTGTGCTTACCAGGCAGGTAAGATAGCAGTACAGATATTAGTACAGATAAGCAGTTGAAGGGTAAAAGGGTATTTTTGCTGTTGTTGGTCAACAATGTGTATTATAGGAAATAGTGACAGGAATTGAGAGGGAGCTATATATGAGGCACCTGTAATTGTTGAAAAATGACATTTTATTAATTCCAAGTAGGATGAACTTAACAGTACTTTTTATATAAGAAATGTGTCCTTTAAGTACTATCTTTAATGCCTTATTTACTGTTCATTTGGTCAGATCGTAATAGCAAAGAACTTCAGTTCACTCTACCAAGTATCTGTACTAGACATTTAACATTGTACAAGTCAGCTGTACTATCAATCTGCTTCCTCAGTTGTCCAGTGGGGTTAATTACTACCCTCTTAACAAGGTAGTTATAATTACTAAATAAGAATATATTGAAAATAAGAGTTGTGTGATATACCTGGAAGTATGTGGTCTTTAGAGTCAGTCCTGATACTTAAAGATTCAGATGAAACCTGTTGCTCAGCAGCTATGAGTATCAGGGAATTCACTTTGCCTCATTTGACTTTAGTGTCCTCATCTGTTCAGTGAAAAGGTTTGACCTGTTTGACAAGAGTTTTTCTGACAATTAAAAGTCCTGTTCACTATAAAGTATTTTATATATTATTGTACATGTTGACACATGTAGGATAGAGTAGTTTCTGCTACAAATTCATAGCCTTACTTAATAGTTATACACACGCTATTTAATCTTACTCCACTGAAGAGAAAAGTAAGGACAGAGGTGGTAAAGTGAATCGCTCAAATACATAGTTTGCTGGCAAGTGGCTTAACTATTGACATCAGCTCCTTCTACTGTCACTTAGGCTTCCATTAATAAGTAATAATGTGGAAAAATAACAGAACTATGTCTGAATTGACATAGAGCTTTAAACGTGATGCCCCCTTCCCCTCTGTAAAATGTACTTACTGATCTAACAGCCATCTGATACTCAAGACTAAATAGGTTGCTACATAACAAATGTACATTTCTGTACTTAACGGTTGAGTAATTTCTAAAAGTGTTCATTCCAAATCTGTTTGTAACAGTTATACTTGCTATGGTAATTATAAAACTTTAGTAAACATGTAAACTATGAAAATCTAAAGACAAGAATTCCCTTGAGTACTTTAGGATGTCTCAGTATAAAAAGTTGTTTAAAAAATACACTATCCAGGGCCAAGGATTTAGCTCAGTGGTTCCAGTGCCTGACTTGCAAGTGCAAGGGCCTGGGTTGGATCCCCGGTAACCATGTACCATACTGGGCGTGGTGGCTTACGCCTGTAATCCCAGCACTCCGGAGGCAGAGGCAGGAGGATTGCTGTGATGTGAGTTTGAGGCTGAGCTCAGGGCCAGCCTGATCCACAAAGTGAGACCTTGTCTCAAAAAAAAAAAAAAAAAAAAAAAAAAATTACTCTAAAGGTTAAAATTGATTCTACTTTTCTCACCTTAATGTTAAAGGTATGTGTCATAATACTTTTTTTATGGTATGGAAACAAAATTTCTTTTATTAGATGGCTGTTACAGTGAAACCTCAGTTTTCAGTTTGTGTCAGAGTTCTTGACTAGTGGGTTTTCAGTCAACCAAGTGAATTGCAAAGTCAGATCCCTTAGTTCATTGCAGCCAAATTTAAATTTGATATTTATGTGTAGTGAAGATAACCAGTGTCGACAGGCCAGCATTCATCTGTTCTCACTTTTCTGATTTTTTAAATACTATATGAGCTAGCTTCTGCTGTAGACCCCTACTCTTAGATTGCTCCAGATATCATTAAATCCAGATTTGTTTGCAGCTGTAATCAGTCATTCCAGAATAATTTAATAAAATTTATTACATATTATAATTTACTATATTCTTGCTTCCTTATATTTTACTATATCCTTCATTTCCTATTTATGACATTCTTCTTCTGGTCACCCAAGATTGAAAATCTTGTTATCTTTGACTTATTCCTGTGATTTGCCACAGATTTATCCTAAGATCTTTTTCTGTAATATTTTCAGCATTTATGCCTTTTTCCGATCTTGTTTCTTCCAGAAGAGTTTCAAATGCCTCTCACACTGTAGAACTTTCTAACTAGTTTTCTACTGGTCAGACTCTTCCTCAGAAAACTATTTTCACCATTGCCACATTCATCTTCTATAGGTATATCTAAATCTTCATTTCAGAACCTCCTCCTCCTGCAAGTAAAGGACATAGTCCCTGATAGTTATAGACGTTTCATTCAAGTACTATTTCTGCTTGATTTCAAGATCTTTCATGTAAGATCTGTGCCATCTTTTAAAGATTTTTAAATTCATTAAATATCTGGATCCAGTGTAATAGAGTACTAGGAATATACTGGTCCCTGCCCTGATGGATTTTATAGTCTGTTTTCTGATCTTTGTCTTCTATATTTATCTAAATATGGAATTGTTTTCTTTTATAATAGTATCTGAAAGTTTGGAGAAGTACAGAGTATTTCATGTATTTCTAGAAGTTAGGTCAAGGTTAAAAAAATCTTAATTTTTTTCCAGTTTGGATAAATAATTGATATTTTCTGTCATTGTGCATTTTTAAATATTAAGTGGAATTTAAATATAAGTTGAATTATACTGGCATTCAAAATTTTGAAATAAGCCAAATTCTAATAGAAAGCTAATTTGATAAAGTTTTAAAAGTATCACAGAATTACTAAACTTTCAAATTATGTGATGTAACTTATTCTTTGTATAATTGAGGGAAAATTTAGAGATAAGTGTGCTGGCTTAGCATAATAAAATTAGTTCTTAATTTTTATTAGCTATAACAATATATTTTACACACTTAAAGCTATAGGAATAAATATATTAAGATTATTTATTTATAAGTACTGTTATCTAAAAACATGGGAAGAAAAACCTGTACAATTATGATTACCTATATGAACTAATTACCATTTAACTGTGATTTAAATTGTTGAAGCCATAGCATTTCAAAAATAGGGAAAAGAACACAGTATTTATTATGTGTCTACATGAGAATATTAGACTTTAAAGCCATAGCTATAAAAGACACACTGCTGAAGTGTTCATTTGTCCTCTATCTTAATGATATTTTATTACTGCCATTATAATACTGAGTAGTGTCATCTTTTACATTCACAGACTACTATTTGAGATTTAAAGCAGAAATTTCGTGTATATTCTTTATTTACATTTTGAAAAATGTATTTATAATTGACAGTTATCTAATATGTGAGCTTTTGTATCTCAAGTTTAAATTGAACTAAAAGAACGTTATTAAGATGAAAGAGAAGTACAGAATATAATTTTATAATCAGTTTGAAAAAAGGATATGCCAGTTTAAAAAAACAATTGCTGTTTAGCCATGGAATTGCAAACTGATAAGAATTTTGTGGCTTATGAAATAGAAAAAAAGAAATTCTTAGAATAACATATTTTTATTATTTTCTCTGAAGGTAGAACATACTAAAAGGTATGCTACTAGAGATAAATGTTTCCCTAAAATGTTTTGTTCATTTGTTTGTTGGTTTGTTTGTTTAGGACAGGGTTTCTCTATGTTCTTTAGGCTGGCTCTGAACTCACTGTGTAGCACAAACTGCCCCTGAACTTGTGGCAGTCTTCTGCCTCAACCTCCCAAGAGTAAAGATAATTGGCATGCACCACCATGCCCAGCTTTCTAAAATGTTAGGATCTTAATTTATTTCATAAGGTGAAAACACAATATAAATACATTTTGGTATTGCTTTTTTAATTATTGTATTCATTCAGTATTAGAAAAATGTTTATTAAGCATAGCTGTTTGCTAGGTACTCTTCTGAGTGGTGAGGTTAGATTGCTTCTCCCAAAGTAAGCTTTACTGGAATTGAATTTGTACTAGAGATAAAGATAATAAGCAAATAAACATCTAACATAACAAGTAGTTTAAATGATATGAAAACAGTTGAAAAGATCAGGAAAATGGAGAATAAGGAATCTAATTTTTAGTTAATGAAGATGATTCTGCTAACTTAACAACGTAATAACTTTTAGTATGTATTGATCTTTTATAAATAATTGTCTAAGGCACACTTTTTAATCAGAGCTGCAGAAATATTTGCCTGAAACTATTTTACATTATTCAGCAAAAATTGATGGGACAGAAGAAAAATAGTGTTTTAAAGTGCCATAGAAACACTACTTAACACAACTATATATTTTTTTATGAAGACAGTGTCAGGAATATAAGATTCCTACAAATAAGGTAGATAAAGATAGTAGGAAACAAAAGCAAGAAACCTAAACATCTGTTTCATAAAGGACCTTCAAATAACTAGTAAACATAAAAAATTATGAATAACATCAGTGATCAAGGCTAAATAAATGAAAATCAAATGAGATAACCACTACATACACAACAGAATGACATAGATTTAAAAGGCTAACAATACCAGCGCTGATTGTATGTGGAGTGACCGGATTTCTCAGGTGCTGCTTATAGGAGTATAAATTGGTAAGAGCAATCATAGTTGAACGTGTATATATTTTATGATCCAGTAGTTCAGTTCTGAAAATATTTATGTATATTCATTCATTCTTGTAGCAGATAACATGTGCAACTGTTTATATAATAGCATTATTTGTAAAAGTTAAAAATGAGACATGTACAACTGTGTTTATATAGCAGCATTATTTGTAAAAGTTAAAAAGGAAACAATTCAGATGTGTCAGCAGTAGAATGGATTTTAGTGGTTGTATATTTATTAAATGGAATACTATATTGCCATAAAATGTGACCATCAGCAACTACAGACAATATATCCTCTTCTTGAGGGTGGGGGATTGCTGGGGATTGAACCCAAGAACTCTTGCTTATTCAAGAAGCACTATATTGCCAGGCATGGTAGCTCACACCTTTAATCCCAGCACTTGGGAGGCAAGAGGCAGGAGGATTGCTGTGAGTTCAAGGCTGAGCTCAGGACCAGCCTGAACTACAAAGTGAGAGCCTGTCTCAAAAAAAAAAAAAAAACCACTGTATTACCCCAGCTCCAGATAACAAGTTGATTTCAAAAAGATGTTGAATAAAGAATACATCTGACTGAAATTCAAAAGTAGGTAATACTTATGGTAAGGATGATGGTTACTTTGGGGCAGGAACATGAGGAAGATTTCTTGAATGCCAGTTATAACCATTGTTTTTTAACCCAGGTGAATCCATTGACTCATAATTCATTGAGCTCTCCAGTTGTGATTTGCACACTTTTCTATTGTGTGTCAAACTTCAGTTTTAAAAATGCTTTAATCCATCTGAAAAATAGATTAGAAAGAATACTTCTAAAACAAGAAAAATTACAGTGAATGTTTATAATAAATAAAAAGCTCAAGGCTGATAGTCATCTGGAGTAAGAAAATTATAATATTCATTAACTCTTGGGCCTGTGAATAAATAAAAAGGGCACACTCACTTTACATCTACAATGTAAATTGTAGGAAAGTTAAACTGTTCAAATTTGAAAGAAGTATATTTTCAACCCAGCTAACTCCTCTGAATTAGTTCTACATACCTAAAAACCTCATGGATGTTTTTATTTCAGTATCATTTTAGTAGCAGACAAAAACTTGAAGCAATCCAAATGCCTATTAGTAAAGAGATAGTTTTTAACTTTTTTTTTTCCCTCCATACTAGGAAACTCAGGACCTTGTGTTTACAAAGCAGGCGTGGTACTACTGAGCTAAATCCCTGGCCCCAGCAAAAGGATAGTTTAATGAATTGTTTTATAGTAGTGAAATGTCATCAACTGTTAAATAATTTGTATTTCTATATGTATATAAAATTAGGCAAGAAGAGCAAAATGCCAAAAGTATGTACATTATGTAGTCTCATGGCAGGAACTGAAGCTCCCATAAATGTGTCTGTAAGTGTGTATGATTTTAGAAACATAGAGGGTTGTGTTAATGGATGTACAGTTATCTGTCTGCAGTGATTACTGGGGAGAATTCGTGTAGGAGCATTTACAAATATAGGTATAGTATGTGATGAGTCCACTCATGTAAAAGGTTCTGTGGAACTAACTAGGTGCATGTATGTGTGCATGTGCGTGCGTGCATGCCATGTCATCCCAGTACTGATGGGCCTTTTCCACCCCAAGATCCTTCTACAGTCAGTAAGCCTTTCCGATGCCAATTACTCACATGCCTTCTAAGATACTCAGGACAGCTACTACATTAAAGAGGCTTTATATGTCCAACATATATCTCAAAATTCCAGTGGAAAAAAATACTTGGACCTTTTGATAGTGGAAACACAGTTTAACACCTTTTCGTGTCTTCTTAAGTCTTTGAATTTCTTCTTACAGAGAATTATGTTGAGAAGTATATCCCAGTGGCCTTTAATGAAGGCCACTGTTGAGTTAGGTTTCAATCAGACAAACAACTAAAATCGCTTCTGGCTGTTGGAGCTAGCACTTACTGTCATTGAAATCTGGTAAGTGCTTGTATATTAATTGACTGAGTCTCATTTATAATTTTATTTATATGAAATTATATTTGCTAAAATTTTTCTTGGTTGAAGGGAGGGCACGACAATGGGAAAAAATAAGAATAAAGATATATTCCTCTAATTGCCAATGAGGAATGTGATCATAATGTATTCCTGAAATGTACCAATAAACTCACTTTATTAAAAATCAATTTTTCTTTTATAATATTAATATAATTATCCTTTCTTTTGTCAGATACAACTTTTAAACAACTTTTTTTTGCCTCTATGCTAGGGATTGAATGTAGGTGTTGCAGAGCCAAATTGTCATCCCTTCTTATTTTGAAAGAGTCTCACTAAGTAACCCTGGCAACAGATGTAGACCACTACCCTCGCTACAACTCCTTAAAATAAAAATAGGTTTGTGGTTCTTCTATTTCTTAGTGTATTTATCTCTTACTGTATTGAATAGGCCAGATCCTTATGAGCTATCCCACTGACAGTCTGTCAGTCTATAGGACATATTGAAAGATGTTTATCATCTGCACCCTGCCCCCCCCCTCCAATGCTTAGAGCACTCCAGTCATTTGAAATAAAAATCTATTGTTGCTGGGCCCGGGGATTTAGCGCTGTGGTTCCGGCGTCTGTCTTGCAAGCGCAAGGGCCCAGTTCGATCCCCCGGTAACCACATACAATACTGGGCATAGAGACTCACGCCCAGCAGCAATCAGTACCACATACCACAGTGCCAGGTGTATGGTGGCTCATGCTTGTAATCCCAGCACTCAGGAGGCAGAGGCAGGAGGATTGCTGTGATCTGAGTTTGAGGCTGAGCTCAGGGCCAGCCTGAACCACAAAGTGAGACCCTGTCTCAAAAAACAAAACAAAACAAAAAAAAAACTGTTGCTAAGGTTTCCAGAAACCTTTGTTAGAGAGGGAGGTTGGTACTGTCATACCAGGGATCAAACTCAGGACCTTGCACTTGCCAGGCAGGCATGGCATCACTGAACTACATATTCTTAAGAATGGCAAGGCTAGAATAATAAAAATGTTTATAAGACTGGCAGTGCCTGAACTATACTTTGAGGAGTAAGTTTTTATTTTTACTTTAATTTTTTTTAAATGATTTAATAAACTTGTTTCCTTCCTCCTCTGTGGTCTCAGAGCCTGGTCTGGGCCTCAGGGACATAGATCTCGATGCTGTCTGCACTTTCTGTGGCTGAGTTCTGTCACACAGATGCTGCCTACTTGGCTGCCAGGAGTCTCTTGCGAGCTTCCTGACGCTGCATGTCCCCTGCATCTGAGGCCTTGTCCCGGCTCACTGCCGGCTTGGACTTAGCTGGCTTCTTTGGGACTGGAGGGGGTGGTTTCTTCTCTTCCTTCCTCTTCTCTGGGGTCTCCACCAGCTGCCAGCTGTTGGCCTTGAGGTGGAAAAGTTCATCAGACTTCATGCTGATATCCTCGATGGACAGCTGTAGCAGGTCCCAGAACCCTGCCAGGTCCTGAGCCGTTGGACGTGGGTTGGCGTCAGGGTGCAAGTTCTGTTCACAGAGTCCTCGGAACTGCTGGAATTTCTGGGACATCAGTAGCTGGGCGCTGCCCACAGCATTAAGGACCTTTCCCAAGACTTCTTCAGAGAGGTTGTGCTCTTTGGTCTCCTTGTCCGTCTGGCAGCACCAGCCTTCTAGCCACTCTGTTTCTGCCTGAAGTAGCTTCAGGAACCAGTAGCCATCTCGGCGGCAGGCCCCTGGTTGTGCTCGCTCTGCTGGGGAGCTAGAGGTCGTCTCAAGCCAGGGGTCAGGCGGGGGCAGTGAGGACGCCTCCAGGGCAGGGTCACTGTTATCTCCATAGGAAAGGTTGCGCTTGATCTGGGCAATCTGGGGGCTTGCCGGGAGCCAGTGTTGATGCTGATGGAGTTGGGGTGTGGCGTACAGTCTGGGAGACTCCTCTCAGATGACTTACAGCTTGAGTCGTTAGCATCCTGCGCATCCGAGTCAGTGTCCCGGCGGCAGGACATACTGTGAGAGGGAGCACTGCTTCGCCAGTCCTCCTCTACCTGGACTCCGATGGACTGGAATTTGGTAGCGGGACTGGGCTCCTCTTTTGGCACTGGCCGAATGCAGTCGACTTGTATTCCTATTGATGACGGTTTCCTTCTGGGGATGGTCTCAGAGTGGGACTCCGAACTGGTCAGCGTCCCTTGTTCACTTTTCAGAGCTGCATGTTTTGGGGGTGGCTCCGGGGCTTCAGGGGTCGGGACAACTCCTCCCCGTGTCACACTCGGCGGCCGGGTACTGCTGTCCAGGCTGTCTGAGGAGTTGCTCAGTCCCGACTGGCTTGTCACCTCGCTCTTGTGGCCCTGACTATCCAAGTAGTGTCCCGAGCAGATTCAGTACTGCTCTGGACTGTGACTGAGATGAACGGCTTTGATGTACATGGAGGGACCGGTGACGGGGTCTTATATGCCACTAGACATGATGAACCTTGCCACTGACATGCTGAGGATTCTGAGCAGGTCCTTGTCCCTCTCTGGGCCCCCTACTCTTTATTCACTTGTGAAACAGGGAAAAATCCATTGACTTCTGACTTTCTCTTGACTGTTAGGAACAATGGTGAGGAGAGAGTCTGGCAGATGACACAGCCTCCTCCCTCACGCAGCCCGGCCCGAGGCTCCGGTTTTGTCTACTTTAATTTTTTATGGTGATAGGATTTGAACCCGAAGAGCACTGAACTACGTCCCTAGCCCTTTAAAAAAAAATTATTTTTATTTTGGGAGTCTGCTGAGTTGCCCAGACTGATAATCCTCCTATTTCAGCCTCCTGAGTAGCTAATATTACAGCCATCTGCTGCTATGCCCAGCTATGGGCAGGATATTAAAACCAGAGAAATGGGGACACAGTGACTGCATTGTAAAAGAAAGAGCAACATAATGTAAACTGTCTTCAAGATGAAGCAGTGTGTCTCTTTTGGAAAACAGTTAAAGTTTGGTAGAGTGGTGCTAGAGGGCGTTTATGAGAGAAGGAGAGTGCCGAGATGCGAGGAGAAGGAAGACTGTCATTTCACTCTCTGATGCATCCTGTATACTACCGCCAAATTAATTTTCAAAAGAACTGCCTTGTTCAACCGTCCACTTAATAACACCTTTATTTTATGCTCAAGGCATTTTATCTCATCAGATTTGTCTAACTTTATCTCTTGCTCTTTAAAATTAATTAAGTATGGCTGGCTGGCAGGTCAAACAGATTTCTCCCTTCTTTCCTTGTCAGTATGTATGGTTACTTCCTATGTTTATTAATCTCTTCATTTATATAAATCTAGCATCGTTCTACCTAAATAACTTATTACTATTTTGAAGAAAAGGGCCATCCTGATGCCTCCTTTCTCTTTCTTAGTTTTTCCCACAGTATTTAGCACAGAATTGTATGTGATCTTTCATGCTTCTTGTCCTTATTTTTTTCTGTCATTTTATTCTCCTAAAGAGCCATGTATTTAAGAAACATACCTCAATATTTTTTAAGCTTCCAAAGCAACTTTTTGTTTGTTTTGTTTTTTCAGTCAAATGGTGTAGATATTGCCTGGTGTGAAACTATTTTATATAGGAGTAGATAATGAACACTGTAAATAATACTTCTGCCTTTGTAATTCATGAAATGTTAATATTAAGGTATTTTGATATCTCATATTTTAACTTGTCAAAATTTCTTGTTTCGGTCCAGGGATTTAGCTCAGTGGTTCTGGTGCCTGTCTTGCAAGCGCGAGGACCCGGGTTCCATCCTTGGTAACCACATACAATACTGGACGTGGAAACTCACACCCAGCAGCAATCAGTACCACATACCACAGTGCCGGGCGTGGTGGCTCACGCCTGTAATCCCAGCACTCGCAGGCAGGAGGATTGCTGTGATGTGAGTTTGAGGCTGAGCTCAGGGCCAGCCTGAACCACAAAGCGAAACCCTGTCTCAAAAAACCTAAAAAAAAAAAAATTTTCTTGTTTCATTAACTACATTTAATTATGGACAGGTTAGAAACCAGCAGTGACTAGTAGGATGGATTACTCATGATAAGTATTTTGTTTGTTTTATTAATTTGTCATAACTGTATCCATGTTCACATCATTGTTTTGCTGACAACAGAGGGCACCACTATGGTACTCGAACACCCAAAAAATAGTCCAGTCCCATTCCTTGGTAGTTTTCTGGAGCCACGCTTTCCTTTTCCTAAGTTGTGTCATAGAAGTAGGAATATTATCTAAGTGAACATGGCTTTCTTATTTATAGAACTAGTGAGGTTATTTATTTGACAGAGTACTGCCACATTTTCATCTTTTGTGGTTTTCAAACTTTTTATCCTAATTGTTCTCTCTTTTCTGATTCAAAATGAAATCTTACTAGGTTCTAACTATATTAATTAAGTGCAGTCCTCTTTGAAAGGAGAAAATAGAAGCAGAAGGTAGCAGTCTGGACCCCACCTTGGCACTCCTTCCTCCTCACTCCCATCCGAAGAGCACAGCTTGGACACCATCATAACTCATCTCACTAAAAATGCTTCTTTAAAACTTAATTTGCGATGATATCTCCCCAAGGAACTTGGTTTAAAAATAGAAATGTTTTTATTGTAAAGTGATTTTCAAGTACAAAGGAAAATGTTCTGGAACATTTCTTGCTTCGGCAGTAAAACAGTTAATACACTAAGCAGTAGGAACGGAGATACTGCACTGGGATAGTGCTTTCTGTCTCCGTCATTTGTGGTTTAAGAAAAGGGGGTGGTGTTCTGCATTTGAAAGGACTTTAATGAATGCGGTTAGTGTTTGTGAGAGCTAATGGTCAGTATGGGAAAGGAGAGCAAGGAAAGTGGTCTAGCTGCTTCAGGATAGGTGGATGAGAGTTTGCTCTGATTGAACGGAATGTTCCACCGTGTTTCGTCTTTATTCATTATCCTTTGTTCTTTAAAAATCTGATATATTGGCATAAAAGTAAATGTAGATACATATATGAATGTCATTTATTTTCCTTTAAATCTGTTTGTTGTATACAGCAGGGCATATTACTTCTCTTGTCTTGGTTGGATGCACAAATCTGTGCAGTGCTTTTTGCCCGTTGCCTAGACGATCACGTTGGTTTCTCTGAGGATGTCTGGTTCTCGTAAAGAGTTTGATGTGAAGCAGATTTTGAAAATCAGATGGAGGTGGTTTGGCCATCAAGCATCATCTTCTAATTCTACAGTTGACAGCCAGCAGGGAGAATTTTGGAATCGAGGACAGACTGGAGCAAACGGTGGGAGAAAGTTTTTAGATCCATGTAGCCTGCAATTACCTTTGGCTTCAATTGGTTACCGAAGGTCCAGCCAACTGGATTTTCAGAATTCACCTTCTTGGCCAATGGCATCCACCTCTGAAGTCCCTGCATTTGAGTTTACAGCAGAAGATTGTGGTGGTGCACACTGGCTGGATAGACCAGAAGTGGATGATGGCACTAGTGAAGAAGAAAATGAATCTGATTCCAGTTCATGCAGGTTGATTATTTTCTTACTGTTAGAAATGGGCTGTGGGCGGTATAGTCACTGTAATGTTTTAAAATAATTTAGTATTATTTAAATTTATGATTACATGCATATTTCATGCTTCTACATATATAGAATTTTGATATGAGCATGTAGTACTTTTGCTAGGGATTTTTTTACAATTCCAACATTAATTCTGTAAAATTATGGCAACTAATAGAATTCATTTTGAAATATCTTCTGTTCCATATATAGACCTGACTGCTTTGAAAATAATATATAGCAGCCGTTTTAAGCATCATTGCTAGTGGTTCGCTTTATTCATTTACTGTCTGTATTCATAGCAAAACTATAGAAGACATTCCTATAGGATAAAATTTCATGACATTTTAGTTTATATTAGGCTACAGAGTCAATTTTTAATATAATGGAAATGAAAGGTTTTGCAGAGATAGATGTACATCATAGTTTGCCAATTTGTGACACCATTTTAGTTGTCAATAATGTTTTTCTGTGGTTATTTCTCTTTGTCCTGTCTATATTGCAGCTCCCAGACTAACACAAAAGATACTAAGTAACATGTCTTTTTCTAAGATGACAGCTATTAATTCCTGTTACCTTCATATTCACAGAAATTCATGCTCTTTAGGGAAATGAAGGACATTCTTTCAGGAGAGTTTGAGGGAACATAGAGGGGTTCCATGTGGTAATTGCTGAAAGGGGGCAAGAAGCAGAATCAGTTAGAAGAAAGAAAATTAAGAAAAAATTAATAATTTCATAATGACCTTACTCATCTGGCATTATCTTTGAAATAGATCTTATTAATCAGTTTTAGCCACTAGAATATATCATGCATCAAGTTTCAGCATGAAAGTTGTCATTTAGATTAATTTTTACTAAAAAAATACTTCTAAATATTTAAAGATACAAAGAGCTTATCACAAAACTAGTTTGATTAGTGTTTTAAAATTTCTTTGCAGTTTTTGTATACACTTAGAAATTATAACTTTGTTATTGTTAATACATCATAATGGGCATTGAGGTAAAATAAATTCATATATTCAAGTATCTC
Organism: Petromus typicus; assembly: GCA_004026965.1. Taxonomy (NCBI): domain Eukaryota; kingdom Metazoa; phylum Chordata; class Mammalia; order Rodentia; family Petromuridae; genus Petromus; species Petromus typicus. The sequence continues at coordinate 66,293 of PVIR01005327.1, forward strand.
TTATGTAGAAATGTTTATCCTTTTCTTCTCCTAACCTTCAGATCATGGGATTATAAACTGTGGTATTAAAATGATAAAAAATATAGACCAGTCATTTGTAATCATTTATGTAATAGAGAGAGGGGAATATCTTTACATAGGTAAGTAGTATATTGAAAAAATTTTTAAGTTCATGACATTGCCACTAAAATTTTAAATATGGGAGACCAATTAAGCTAATGTGATTTCATTGTTTTGTATCTTCTTTGGAGACTTGTTGCCATTAAAAGGATAACTTATGTAATAAAAGATTCATTTTTTTATCATTTTTGCAGAAAATTAAACAGTAATTATCATTCCATTTGAAAGTTGATATATTAAGAATTTTATAACAAAATTAGAAAAAAAAATTCCTTTACTGGCATAGGTTGTAGAACTCTTAACATACATCTGAAGCCTGAAGGAAGTATAATACTAGTACAAAATTTATATACATCTGTAGTCTTGGAAAGATTGTACATACATTGGTCCCTATAATTGTTTGAAACAAAAGATAGTTTGCATAACAAATGATTACTGAAATGGGATTAACTTGTTTTTTGTATGTATATTAAAATACTACCCTGATGGCATATTCATTATGAAAGAAAAATAATTTTGTTTTGACTGAAAAATTGTTATATGCATTATCCAAACATTTAAAAATTGATGTTCTTTTCTATAGGAGATATAAAATGATAGTTTAAAAGTCTAAAATAAAGTTATTTATAAAGTACTGATTAAGAAGATTGATCAGACATGGGAGTAAACCATTCACATATTCAGGGACCAAACTTTTCCTGAAATATTATTTCAAAAATAAACTGAGCAGAAAGAAAATGAGCTAAATGACTTTTAGCTATGAAGGAAATATGTCAAAGCAATTTTCTATTCCCGATGGTTTGAGATTTCAATCCTAACATTGCATTGATTAAAGGAAACACATTCTGGGTTTTAGAATGCCCTTCATATGTATACTTTCACTTCTGCATTTTTCTCTAGATTAAATGTATCTAATTCCTACATCTTCCTTCACCCCTCTGGCTGTGATCTGAGTTCAGATCAGAGCCAGATCTGACTCTGGTTGATCTGAGTTCTTTGACCTTTGTCATAAAAGTACATTTTTTGCCTTCAGCCTTTTGATTAAATGGGCAGTCAGACATCCCTAAGTGATTGTTCTTCTTTTTATTTTTTTTATTATTTTTTTTTTTTTTTAGGTTTTTTGAGACAGGGTCTCACTTTGTGGTTCAGGCTGGCCCTGAGCTCAGCCTCAAACTCATATCACAGCAATCCTCCTGCCTCTGCCTCATGAGTGCTGGGATGACAGGTGTGAGCCACCACGCCCGGCACTGTGATACGTGGATACTGGTTGCTGCTGGGCGTGAGTCTCCATGCCCAGTATGGTATGTGGTTACCGGGGATCGAACCCGGGTCCCTGCGCTTGCAAGACAGGCGCCGGAACCACTGAGCTAACTCCCTGGCCCCCAATGATTATCCTTCTTATTACATGCAAGTCACAACCCATCACAGTTAATGTCTAAAGAAGTTACAGTGATATTCATCAAATTTTTGTATATAACTTGAGAACAGTTCTTTTTCTTATATAGTAGTTGCAGATAATGAAATATATGACACATTTTGTGCCTGCTGTAGATTGATATAAAGACATAATGGGAAATATAAATATATATATATATATATAAATATATATATATATGAATAGTTTCTTCTGTAAACAGCCATTATATTTACATAGATCTCAGATTTAAACTAAAATTTTGAGTTATTAGAAAAGATAAGATAGCAAAATGGTTTTGCATACTCAGAATCATGATACCCACAATGGATATGGATAGTTTAAAGCCATTAAGAAGCATCATTTGAGAACAGTATGTTTTATCAGGTATATTCTAGCCAAAAGATATGAACATTAGACTTATGTGTTTAAGTGATTGAAAAATTTCTGCCTTTTTATTTTGGTCTTGGTTCTATAGCTTTATTTCATTTCTCTTGTGGTTGATCTGAGTTCATTGCTTTGATACTGCAATATAAACTTTGGTTTTTATGCTGTGAGGAATTTTAGGCTCCATATAACAGAGTTGTTGCCCTTTATGTAATAGATTCCCAAGACCTTAATTCTAGACAAATTTCTACCAGCCTAGCAAGGTTTATATGATGATCCATCCTGTGACTGTAAACAGTTTATACTTCACTTGATTTAATCACTTTGAAATTAAATAATTTTTTACATCCTTTAAACTGGATCGGATTTCATTATTTCAAAATTGTTTTAGAGTATTGTAGATGTTAAACTATATTTTGGTCAGTTTGAATAAATGTTATTGCACTTTTAAAATATTTTTAAATAATATTAACCAATACTAGGTACTTCTGTGAGGCACAAAAGAAGTCTTAAGCACTTTAATATACTCTCATTTTTTAAAACTCATTTAGACTTTACAGCAATTTTTTTTTTTTTGGTTAAGCTGCTATAATTATCAGGTTAACCTAATTCTGATTTTACAAATGAAGTACAGAAAAGAGTAACTTGCTCACAGTAAAGTAGCTGCATTAAAAAAACTTATTTTTAAAACAGTAAGACTTATTGAAAAATTGCAGATAGTACTTTGAGTTGTTATATACTTTATACCCAGTATATCATGATGTTAATATGGAGCATGAGTTACTATTCTGGAATCAATATTGATACACTTTTGTGAATTAAAGCCCATATGTTATTTAGATTTTCTTAACTTCTTACCTAACACTCCTTTTGCATTCCAGGATCCTGATCAAGATACTACATTACATTAAATGATTGTCTCCTTAGATGCTTCTCAATTGTGACAGATTCTCAGATTTTCCTTGTTTTTGACAACTTAAGCCATTTTGAGAGTATTGGTCAGTTGTTTTGTAGAATGGCCTACTCAATTGTGATTTGTCTGATTTTTTTTTCCATGATTAGAATGGGATTATAAGTTTGGAGAGGAATGCCATAGAGATACCTATAAGTTGGTACCAATAATACTGACATAGTACAGAGGCTTCAGGGGGTGTACGGACTCCTTAAACTAGATATGAAGTATTTATTATGCATGGTGTTTTCTGGGGAGAGATACATAGCTTATGTCACATTCTCAAGGAAGCTCATGATGTGATGTGGGTATAGGTGTGTGAAGGAGGACAAAGTAATACTGTATATCCATCCCAGATGTGAGAACATAGATGAATGTCTTTGTTATTTTCATCACATTATACCAAGATAACGTACTACTAACCTGCTTTATCACTGTAGATATTGATCACTTGGCAATGACTTTCGAGCCAGTTAAGCTGTGAAAATTCATGGTCTTAAATCAAATGTTATTGCCTGTATGCAGAGTGCTCATTTAACCATTGGATTAACAAATAGCTAATTATTGAATTAAATAGTTTCATCTTCTTTCCCCAGTTAATTCTCTTCAACTGGCTCTTGAGAATGCCAGTCCTGGCTGTTTACAGGTACAATCTCTTGACCCAGCTACAACTGCTTACCCCCAGTTTTCTGTCTTACTGGTTGCTGTGTACTCTCTGATTCAGGGCTAGATAGCCTGAGCACTATATTTTTGGTCAGTTGAGTTTTCTACTGATTGCCTCATCTTGAAGACATTTGCATCTTCTTCTCCCAAAAAGGGCTATCTCCTTTTTGCTTGGCCTTCATATTGCCTCTGGATCTCATTGTTTGATCCAGTCTAATTCTTGTTCAGTTTTAAAATTAAATCCTTTACATTTACACATGAAAATAAAACTTGTTTCTAGAAATGGCAAAGACATTCATCTATGTTCTCACATCTGGGATGGATATACAGTATTACTTTGTCCTCCTTCACACACCTATACCCACATCACATCATGAGCTTCCTTGAGAATGTGACATAAGCTATGTATCTCTCCCCAGAAAACACCATGCATAATAAATACTTCATATCTAGTTTAAGGAGTCTGTACACCCCCTGAAGCCTCTGTACTATGTCAGTAAGTGTTCTTAGTTTTAAGTAACTGAAAATAACTGTATGGTTAAAATATAGCTGAAAGCATATAAGTTCCTAGAATTGCAAGAAGCTGACAAATTACTTTAGGAAAATGCTAGGGATTGCAGTTACACAGTGGTCCCTTTTAGCTCCACATGTTTAAAGCAGAAGAACCTGTGGACTCTACTTGTTGCTCACATATTATTTTATTTATTTTCCATTTGGAACTGAATAGTGAGAATTTAAGTTTCAGAATCAGATACATTAGACATGAAAACAGTGGCACATGTGTGCACACACACATAAACACACCTGTCAGTTCAGGAAGTACATTAGTAGAGCATAGGCTAAGATCATGTAACAGAAATTCAAACACTCAGTGGCTTGAATAGAGGAAAGTTCATTTCTCTGTCTCCTGACAGCTGGGCAAGTGGCCCAGAGCAGGTAGGTAGTTCCATCTCACAAGTTCATTCAGAGACATATTCCTACTGTACTATTTATCCTGTAGGGTGTTACCTTTCTGCCTGGTCAAACCTTACTCCTCTCCCTCCACATTCCAACTTATAGCAGGGGGTTAAACTAGTAACACAGCTTGAATATGTCAGTGCTGTTTACATTTCTTTGAGGAAAACATCACATGACCATAGCTGGTTACATAGGAGATTCTGAAATGTCTCTACCTGAGAAACCATGAGTCCAGATAAAACTCCTTATTATAGAAGAAATAAAGAATGGATTCAAAGTTACAATCAGTAAGGTACAAGACATAGACAAATAGAATTCCTGTGTTCTCATCTGCAAAACAAGGCAGTTGGATAAAATGACTGAATAGCTTTCTTCCAGTTGTAAAAGTTCTCTGTATAATTGTTTAATGCCTATAATTCAGTATCCAAGATTTATATGGGTATACGGTAATTTTTTTAAGTAAATTCTTCTGTTAAAATTATATATACAGGGCCGGGGAGTTAGCTCAGTGGTTCCAGCGCCTGTCTTACAAGCGCAAGGGCACGGGTTCGATCCCCGGTAACCACATACAACACTGGGCGTGGAGACTCATGCCCAGCAGCAATCAGTACCACATACCACAGTGCCGGGCATGGTGGCTCACGCCTGTAATCCCAGCACTCGGGAGGCAGAGGCAGGAGGATTGCTGTGATGTGAGTTTGAGGCTGAACTCAGGGCCAGCCTGAACTATAAAGCGAGACCCTGTCTCAAAAAAAAAAAAAATTATATATACAAAGTTCAAAAGCTCTTTAAAAGTAAAAACATGTATCGCCAGAAAGGTGTACAGCTCTTCAGTGTTATTTGATATCTGTTTCATACTCCTTATGCTCATTTTGTGAGAGTGGCTTTTCTTTTCAGTCAGATATAATCTATACTCCTTTTAATCCTTTGTTTAGAGTAGTGGGCACAATTTCTATATTTAAAAATGTCAATGAATTAATTATTACATTGAATTAACATGTTCACTTAACATGTACTGCCAGTTGGAAGACTTGATAGCCCCATCAAGTTTTGCTTCATCTCTGCTCACACTGCCACAAGCCTCATAGGGGCTGTGCTTTAAGAAGTTATTAAGAACCACACTAAACTCATATAAAGGCAATGCATAAAAATATCCATTTCTTTTTCTGTTTAAACAGAGCCACACACAAGACAGGAAGCTATAGTACCAGCTAGTTGGGAGGCCAAGGCAGGAGAATCATGTGAGTTCAAGGCCAACCTGGGAAAAAACAGCAAGATCCTGAAACTCTGTCTGGAGAGGGAGGAAGCCAGACTGGAGACATGGGAAAATGATACCCATCATATAGTTACAGAAAATGGTTCTGTGAATCCCTCTTTCAAAATTAAGTTTAAAGATGTTTAAGATCAAAAGCAGGTCAGGAAAACTGTTAATGCAGTTACCACTCCCTGTGTATAAAGTGGTACCGAGGAAATAGCGCAAAGGCAAGACAGTGATAAGATCTAGCCTTGTTTTATTCTGCATTTCTGGCCTCATAGATCTGTGGCTGGTGGGTGTTAATAGCCTTACCTTGCACTTAAAAGAATATCAGAAATTAAGCAAGTTTGAGTGCTAGCGAAGTCTGTGACTACAGAATCGAATAGCCAAGCCCGAAAGTCTCAAAGACAAGATTTTTGTCACTGAATCAGGAGAGGTGGATAAAGATTTACACTTGCTGAAGGCCAGTTCAGCCAAGGTCTTGGCAGAAAAGTCTCAAAAAACAAAGGCACAGTGAGTTTCTCAGTTGGAGACCACTACCAGAAAGGTCCACCAACTGTCACATTACCAAGAATATTGAGGTAGGGTAACAGTTCGTTGGGGTGATGAGTAGGTAAAAATCTCTGACCTAGCACTCACGGTCAATGTCTTTGCCACTCCATGCATGACTCTAGCAATTTCTGGAGTTTGGCGATTTGTCATTTTTGTGACATCTTCTTAAAAGGAGATAGGATGGAGAGATGAGACCACTGGAGTGGAGCCTCTCCCAGGGGTGGGCTGAGTGAAAGTAAGCGACTTCCTGCAGCACACACATACAAGAGAGTTTTGTGTTTGGTATGGGAGTGCTCTATGTCCTGCAAGACATCCACACAGAAGAGAATGAAGCCATACCCCATTATGCTCAGCAGTGCCACAGCCTCCCACCAAAGAGACAGACAAGGGGACATCCTGTTGTAGCACA
>PVIR01005328.1:0-42297 GCA_004026965.1 Petromus typicus
TTTTCTGAACACTCTAGGGGCCTCGGAGTGATAAACCAAGAGAGGTTTCATCTTGAGGTCACCACTCACAAGGCACATAGCAATTCGGCTACCCTCCCCTTCATAGGCTTGCGGCCTGTTGTGTTCTTCTCTTCCTGGGTAATGTACGTTCTCAAGCGCATTTTCTTCCAGAAAAGGCCACAGTTGAAATCTTGATGAGAGCAAAAGCTGTTTCTCTGTGTCATGGTTCAAGGTGATGCGTGTGATTTTCAGCTGCCCTCTTATCAGCACTGGCTGCCTGACTGTGCCTAGTTACACTGTGAATCCCAGTTCTCGCTTTAAAATTGTGAAACCGGCCCTTACTGCCACGAAATGCTTCACCATTCTCAATCGCGGATGGACTGTCCTTTACAAGATCTGCATTATAGCCCTCGCTTTTTCACAAATCTCGGACTCAGATGGAGTATAAGCTGCCATCTGCCTTTCATTCGCCACACTAATGAGGGCCTGTCCACCTCGCCCGGCACCGTTGAGCGTGCCTTACTCATCTGAGTAACACTTTCAGCAGCACGAGCTTCCTCAGACGAGTCTTTTCTCTGTGAGACGTTGTACATACTGTCGAAATGAGTCACAGGAGCGCCGCCCTCATATTTCTCCACAATTTCCTGCTCTTCAATTGTGATTGCTTTCTTTACCTCCTCTCCCTTCCTTAGCTTCTTTTCTAGTTTTGAGGAGTACATTTTGATAGCAATAATTATAGCAATTATACAAAACACTAACAAAAATCATGTCCACAAACGCGCATCTGGGCTCAGACTGATACTTATATATGCTCTTCTGGCATTGTGAATCTTTGTTTACAATCGCACAAGTGGCTGGAATTCATAACTCTAGACTTTGGTCATAATTTAGAACTAACATCCATGTTTTTCATATGTGAGGCCTGGTGTAACTTGAGGGTCCCGTGTAGAGGCACCTCCATTCAGAGATGCTGTATTTGCAAAAAATTTGGTTCACAAACAGAAGTGCTTGGCAAAATTTTGTTTCAGTTTGCAAAGTGCATTAGGTGACAAACACAGCCACGGCTGTTTTTCTCACATAAACATAAATGTAGCCATCTTTTTCAAAATTGAAGAACAAATAAAGTTCATGAATTAAGGTACCATTGTAGGAAAAACAACAAAATTTAATACCAGTAGAGGAGAAAAAAATTGGTCAAATGCAGGGAGAAGAAACAAAAAAAAGAGAAAGGGGGTGCTGGGGATTTAGCTCAGTAGTTCCAGCGCCTGCCTTGCAAGCGCAAGGGCCCTAGTTGGATCCCTGATAACCACATACAACAATACTGAGTGTGGTAACTCACACCCACCAGCAATCAGTACCACATACCACAGTGCCGGGCATGGTGGCTCACGCCTGTAATCCCAGCACTTGTGGGAGGCAGAGGCAAAGGCAGAAGGTTTACTGAGTTCAGGGCCAGCCTGAACTACAAAGAGAAACCCTGTCTCAAAAAAAAAAAAGAGAAAATGAGAGAGAGAGAGAGAGAGAGAAAAACAGAGAAATTCGCACATATTTCCCGTAAGAATGTTTTTTTCCAGATCCTACAGTCTTTAGTCTTACAGGTCACACTCTTCCCTGCCCTTCTTTACAGTCTGTGGGTTTATGTGGAGATTTCTCACTTCACTGGGTCCCCTGTCTCTAAACCTCTGTTTGTAGCAACTGTTGGAACTGGGGCATCAGCCCGGGAAGGGTGTGGAGCACTGGATTCCTAGGCTCCTGGGGGATTCCTGCTGGTTGGGGCCCAGTACTGGGTACCAGATGTGTATTCTGGTGTTCATGGGACCAGCTCTAGGTGGAGGGTCCTGATGCCTTGGGATGCCCATTGGAGACCCAGGTGCTTCCAGAACTGATATGGGGAGATTCTAGCAGGCTCAGTGAGGGTGCTGGGAATTAGGTGGTCTCTAGGACATCCAGAGCACCAGACAAAACAGGTAGACCTTTAAACCTTGCTGCTAGCCAGGCAGAGGACTTGCCTAATGTACCACTCAGGGATTGTGCCTGGGCCTCTGGCAGAATGCAGGGTGAAGACTGATGCACCCAGAGTGGGTACAGTGCAGCTGGTGCTAAATGTGAATTTCCACAATCAAGTATATTAGGTGGAGACTCACACAGGATTGGAACTCTGTGTGGAGACCCAGGCTGCCTGGGAACCAGTGCTAGATTTCTGGCAGAGTATCTAGCAGGCCTAGGATTAGTACAGAATAGTAAGACCTGAGTGTAGTCTCAAGTGACCCCAAGATGCCAGATATGGACTCAAACCAAGCCAAAAGTGTTAGCTGTGTGGGCTGGACTAATGTCCCAGTTGGCATGGGATAAGCACCAGGCCTCTTGCAATGATTCAGGTGTGCCCAGAATCCAGCACTGATGACTCCTGACACAAGAAGCATTTGCTTGTTTATCCTTAGTCTGAATCAGGCTGTTGGGAAGGGAGCCTCTTCCAGCAGCCAGTGTGTGCTGGTGAAAGTGCTTGCAGCCTGCAGCCTCCTTAGTGTTTGGAAAGGGGGCCGTGGGAAGAAGGGAATCACCTGTGTGTTTAGTTGATCTTCAGTGAGTCTCTCAGATGTGACTCCTCTATTCAGCATGTTGGATCCTTTGGAAGTTTCTTTTTTTTCTTTTGGGACTTGACAAACTTCACTCCAAGTTCTTTTGGTCATTAATGTTTTGCTGATAAGTCTGTTGTAGTCCTATTGGGTTTCCCTTTTTAGGGGATGTTTGCCTTTTCTCTGACAGCTTCTAAGATCCTGTGTTTATGTTGGACATCTAGGATCTTGACTGTAGTATGTCATGGGGAGCCCCTCTTTTCACTGTAGTTATTTGATGTTCTCTAATCTTCGTTTACCTCTATACTGAATTTCGTCCTCATCCTTGAAAGTTTTTCTGCTATGGTTTCTATACACAAAGTGTTTTATTTCATGTGTGCTATCTTCCAATTCCTAATTCCAGTTACCGTCAGGATAGTCTTCTCAACATCATCCAGTAGCTGTTGAATGAATTTTTCTTGCTGTCTTATCTTTTTTCAAGTTTCCCTGAGTAAGTCATCATGTATTTCCTTTTGTATTTGATTTTTGATACTCTATCTTCACTTGGTCATTTTTGCTGTCTATAAATTCTACAACATTCCTTGTCTCTGGGATATCTATTTAGCCACTTTTTGTGAAGTTCACTTTTTTAATTCAATTTGTTATTCATGTTCAGCTCTTGCAATCTTTTATGATTCTTTCATAACCACATAGGTCAGTTTGTATGATATATCTATTACAGACAGCTTGTTAGCTAGAAATTATAAGGCAATTAGACAAGGCTGTCAGCATAGAAAACAACTGAGGCACATTCACTGAAGGTTAACATTATAAAAAGAGAGATGATACCAGACCCACCTACTTCCCCTGGGATGAATAGCAGTGATTGATATTCTAAATAGACCTCAATCACCTTTTCATTGGGAACCAAACCACCCCTTGCTATCTCATTCCTTCCAGGAAACCCAGGAATGCTTGCTAGGTGACTAGCTTCCCCATTTGATCTCCATTTACTTGCGAGCATACTTGTAATCTTCTAATTGGCTGATCATAACTTTGTCCCACCTCATGCCCACTTTGAGATTTTTTTCCATTGGATCTTATAGTTTTGTCCCACTTTGTACCCACCTTACCTTGTGTCTTTGCCCCGTAAAACATCTTTGAAGCAAGGTGGGTGGGCAACTTTCTAGTCCCCCTTCTGTCTTTCTTAGAAGCTGTCTTTCTCTCAATAAATTTTTTTCTACCTGTAACCTCCATTGTTCCTAGAATTCATTTTTTGATTTTTAGAGCATATGAACTTCCCTTGCAGGTATCTAGCAGGTTGGGAATTATAATAATTCAATTATTTGGATTACTCGGTGCCCTATATCAGTTCCATTGTCTTTTGGGTTATGGCCTCTTTGAGTTCACTAAGTTTCTTTACTTCCCCTTTAATTATTTCTTAGAGCTTGACTGGTGTTTTTTTTCCTTTCCATTGGTACCTTTGGGTCTGCTTTGGGAGAATCCAAAGTCTTGGTGAGCATTTTGTCACACTGTTTATTCACGTCCCCTTTTTTTGTGCTGATTGTTCAGGTCAAATAGAGTGAAGGCAGTTTATTGCTGACACGGTATGTTGTAGTTAGGTTCTGTTTTCCAGTCATGTGTTCTTGGCTTTGTTTTTCCAGAGGCATCGTTTGCTACTTCAGCCTCTCCGGTTTCATTAGGTTGGAGCCTGGAGCCGTCACTTCACACAGGTGTTACTGCAGTAGGCCACAGCTCCCACACAGCCACCTCCGCACTGATGCCACAGTCAAGCAGCCAAGCTGTTTGTTTTCCATAGCGGGTGAGACAATTGCCTTCCCAAAGCTTGAGGGCTCTAGCTCCCTCTCTACAAGTGTCCTGGGTGTAAGCTGTGCTCTGGGCATGTTCCTTGCAGGTCTCCATGTATCCATTTGCCCGAATTGATTTAGGGGGTAAATATTGTAGTCATCTCTGTGTCCTAACTCTACAGGCTTTCCTGGCCTAATTATGCCCAAAACCCATCCGTCCCTGGCCTCATTCACTGTCTCCCTGCCTGCAAATATCTGTCTCAGCCCCACCTTCAGGACCTGGTGCCAGTCCAAGGCTGAACTGAGAGTCCTCACTTGCCGGTGGGGGGCAGTGACCCTCAAACCCTCTCAGCCTATACAAGTTTTCAGAACAATAGAACACCCACTCTGTCCTAGCTCTGCCGAGTCACCTTCTGACCTGGACATCGGTGACCTTCCTCTTGTAGATCCCTCCTGTTGGACTCTGCTCTAAATATTTGTCACAGAACTGGTTTCCCTGCCCTCTGCAGTCTCCAGTTAGTTGGTGCTGAGAACCCTCGGTAGGATCATACCAGCAGCTGTGGGTAAGATGCTGAATGTTCAACGTACAGAATTCCTGTTGTATGTGGGAGGAATGGGTGACATTTTCGTCTGTGTCAGGCAAGCCTGTGCACACAAAAATAAATAAGATGAAGAGGTGTACTGAACTTCCCAGGGGTACGTTTGTGTCTTACTTCCTTTTCTCATTGTTGACACAAAATAGTCAACATCCCAAATTAAAGGGGAAACATTTATTTGGCTCACAGTTTGGAGAGATTTCAACCTATAATCAGCTGGCTCCAAGGCAAGGTGGCATGGCAAACAGGCGTTGCAGAGGAGAAGCAGTTCAAGACAAGCCAAAGACAAAAAGAGCAACAGGGGACCTTCACAGAATCTCTCTGCCCCTTTAACCTTTTCAGGTCTGCATGGCATTCAAGGAGTTGAGGACAAGAAGGGAGGAATGGAGAAGGGAGATATACCCTTCCAGGCCACATCCCCATGATCAGCCTCCTTTGACCAGGCTCTACTTCCCAGCATCACATTGAGCTATAAACTTATCAGTGATGATTATCATGCCTCTGTGATACAATCACCTCCAAAAAGCCCCACCTATGAGTGTGTGAGGTGTGGGGGTGCACCTCGAGATGTAAACCTCAATAAAGACTACAGTTTTCATAGCTTAAATTATTTGCTATCTGGGGCTGGGGATTTAGCTCAGTGGTTCCGGAGCCTGTCTTGCAAGTGCAAGGGCCCGGGTTCAATCCCCGGTAACCATATACAATACTTGGTGTGGAGACTCACGCCCAGCAGCAACCAGTACCACATACCACAGTGCCGGGTGTGGTGGCTCACGCCTGTAATCCCAGCACTCAGGAGGCAGAGGCAGGAGGATTGCTGTGATGTGAGTTTGAAGCTGAGCTCAGGGCCCGCCTGAACTACAAAGCAAGACCCTGTCTCAAAAAAAAAATTATTTGCTATCTGGACCTTTGCAGAAAAAGAACCTTACTGACCCCTGTTCTAGAGGATAAGACCTATGGAAGCAGGAGCTATACTTCTTATTGCTGTGCCCCTAGGTCCTAGCACTGTATAGGATATAGTATGACCTCAATAAATCCTAATTTACCAAGTGAGTGAATGAATATAGAAGAATGATTTTAATAGCCAGAGGAATAGCCATTCTTGAGTCTTAAGTCTTTAAGAATATATAAGAACTTGGTTGCTTTTTTCTTATAGTAGTAGGGGCACCACTGAGGACAAGGGAAAGGAAAACTTCTGGGATTTTGTAAGAAGTTCATTTCTACCATGAAATTACTATTACCTATGACAACGTAATATTGTGTGTAAGTAGGGGCATGTAGCCACCATTTATGGGCATCTGGTACCATTGTAAGGCAGGATAGAGGTTGTTTAAAGATGGAGCACCCACGGTCACAAAGTGTAGTGTTTTGTTCCTGCTTCTGCCATGGTTATCTGTGAAACCTAGATAACTTATTGACCTTTCATGTCCTTACCTTCAAAGTGAAATCTTAACAGATTACTCTCATAAAGTTGTTTGTGGATTCATGGAGTTAATGTAAAGTGTTTGGATCAGTGTTTGGCACTTAATGAGCTCTTGAATATTAGCTAGTAGTGATTCTTGATTTTTAATAATTTTCTATGGTGCCCCATAACATGTGTACTATCATGAGTGTATAATGTGGTATAGTATTATGATGTAACCTAAGATGTCTCTCAAAAGTCTCTTGTGTTCTGAGGAGAGGCATTTGGAAGGTGGTTGGATCAAGGGGGAACCATAGTCATCAGTGGTTTAGTCTCCTGATGTGTTCATAGCTGCATGTGCTGTGGACAGGTGGGGCCTATTTGGAGGAGGCAGATCACTGAGTATGACCTGGAGAGTGCATTCTTCCCTTCTCTCTCTCTGCTTCCTGGTTGCCATGAGTTGAGCAGTTTTTCCCCACCATGTCCTTCCATCACGCATCTTTGCCTTCAAGTCAGCCAAACATGGACTGGACACTCTAAAACCATGAGCTAAAATAAATCGCTTCTCTAAATTGTAAGTCTCAGGGATTTTGTCCCAGGAATGGGTAAGTGACTAATATAAGATCTGATCAAAACATATGGTAAATGTTTAAATTAAAAATTATTACAGGAAAAGATAGACTGCAATTAGTCACCCTCAAAACAGCCTCTCTTGCTTTGCACGTAACTGATCCAACCATTCTTGCCACTTTCTGAAGCAGTTCCAGAATTTTCTCATGAGTGTTTTTGGTTGCCCTTCTGTGGCTTCTTTAATGTCCTGAATTAATTCAAAATATTTACCTTTCATGGTTATTTTAACTTTGGGGAAGACCAGAAGTCACACAGTGCCAGATCTAGTGAGTGAGGTGGATGAGGGAAGATATCCTTTAATATTTCTAGTGAGTCTGCCCTTCCATTGGATGGCACTTGGTGGCAGCATTCGCTGTATTCGTATCACTCCTCAGAAAGATGCTCACAAAAGAGGACTTCCAGAATGGCTTCAAAAAGTGGCAAGAACAATGGGATATGAGTTTGAAGTAAGGAATATTGTGAGGATTAATAGTAATGTGTATCTTTTATAGTAACTTTTAAAAATGTAAGCATTCAGTATATATTCTGATCATCCCTTGTACAGGTAGTAAATAATGTAGTTATCCAAAGACAACTAAGTCTCACCTTTGCCCTCAGCTTTGGAAGGGAATCTCTAAACTCTTAGTGTTAAACCTGATAAGAAAGTCATCCTTTGCTTGGGGTTTTGTGCCAGCCATAAAGTAAGAAAGTGATTTGGGGCCGGGGATTTAGCTTAGTGGTTCTGGCCTCTGCCTGGCAAGTGTAAGGTCTTGGGTTTGATCCCTGGTAACCATATACCACAGTGCTGGGCGTGGTGACTCACTCCTGTAAGCCAAGCACTTAGGAGGCACAGGTAGGAGGATTGCTGTAAGTCTGAGGCTAGCCTGGGGTATATAGGGAGCTCAGGACCAGTCTGAACTACAAAGTGAGATCTATCTCAAAAAAAAAAAGTGATTGAAAATAGGAGCTTTGAGCTGCAACAACTGTGCGATTTAAGGTGAGGGGCTTGGGTCATTAATCTTTATCTTCTGAAGGGCTGAAAAGGGAGGGCCCTGAGGGTGGCCAACCATTCCCATATGATAGAGCCTCAATAAAACCTGGACAAAGAAGGCCAGGTAGGTTTCCATTAATGCAAGGAGAGTATTGATGTCCTGACTCCATGAGGGGATATACTAGAAATTCTGTTTTTGACACTGTCTTAGTTACTTTTCTCATTGCTGAGACAAAATACTCAACACCCAAAGATAAGGGAGGAAATGTTTATTTCAACTCAGTCTGTACACACTTCAGTCCAGGTTTGGCTGGCTCCATGGCAGGGCAGAGGAGAAACAGTCCATGGCAAAGCAGGGCAGGCATAGGCAGCCAGCAGTGAAGTAGCAAGAAGCAAACAACAAATAGCAACTGATGGCTGCGGCCCCTTTTTGTCCTTTGTATTCCATCTAGGCCTGGAACGGGGTGCTCACACCCAGGGTGGGGCAGCCTTAATATTAGCATTGCATCATTAATCCCATCATCACATCCTTCATCTTAGCATCACACATGCTAGGTCCAGCCCTTCTTGAAAAGCCCTACCTATGACTGTATGAGGCTTTGGGGAGACCTCCAGATACAAGCCATAACAGATATCTTTCTGCTCCTCATTCTGTTTGTTTCTTTCCTTGGTTTATTTAACTTTTGATGTGGATCATTTCCTTATAACTAACTGTATCCCTGAACATAATAACATTCAGTGAGTTCTATGAGTCCTTCTAGTAATTGAAACTGAAAGTTTCTCTGAATTCTCTGAAATTGATTTGATATCAGTAATAATGATGGTTCTATATGGTCTTTTAACTTTACAGTTTGCCATCTTTTTGAAGATGTGCAGGGTGGGCTTCATACTCTGGGTATATTTATGGTCTGCGCACTTGGGAGGAATTGGGTCATCACACCCTTCATAAGTCTTCCCTTTTCTGAAGTTGACTAGGGGACAGGGCTACCATATCAGCATTTCAGGATACTGTCTTCTAAGGGCTGAAGGAGTGAGTGTTTCTGACATAAATATTTCCTTTATCTCTTGATCTTTATGCTGACTGTCCTGTCCTTGCAATAGGTCTCAGAGGTGGAAATATAGAGCCTACACCAAGGGGAGGGAGGGCTTCACTTATGGGACAGAAAAACACACCAATTCATGATAATCATAATACAGTGGCACCTCGGTTCATGAACTTAATTTGTCTTATAATTTTGGGGAAGATGGCTCCTTTTGTGTTTGTGTGGGGATGATGGCCAAGGTTGTGTTTGTCATTCAATGTGGAGTTTGGGAACAGAAGCAAAATTTTGTCCAATGCTTTTGTTTAAGAATTCAATTGTTTGATTAGTGTGACAATGTTAAAAAATTAATAAAACAGGGGCCAGGGATTTAGCTCAGTGGTTCTGGCATCTGCCTGGCAAGCACAAGGTCCCAAGTTCAATCCCTGGTAACCATATACAACAATACTGGGCGTGGTGACTCACACCCATCAATAATCAGAACCACATACCACAGTGCCAGGCATGGTGGCTCATGCCTGCAATCCCAGCACTCAGGAGGCAGAGGCAGGAGGATTGCTGAGAGTTCAAGGCTGGCCTGGGCTACATAGTGAGTTCAGGGCCACCCTGAACTACAAAGTGAGACCCTGTCTCAAAAAAAATTAATAAAATGAGGAGGTCCTTTCATTCTTGTGCACATCCTTAGAAGTGGAATTGTTTTTGGTACCTTGGACCCAAACAAATGCTTTGTTTTCCAACAATTTGCTTTAAAATCAGAAGTGTTTGGCAAAATTTTGTTTTTGTTTGCAACTCTGCATCAGGAGACAAACAACCATGGCCATTTTTTCTGCATGAACATGAACATGCTCATTTCCCCCAGAATCGTGGAATGAATTAAGTTTGTGAACCGCGGTCACCACTGTGCCCAGTATGTGCTGGGCACTGTTCCAGGCAGTTGAGAGAGATCTTTAATGTGAGTTCCCTGAGCTCCTTTCAGTTTTTCCTCTAGCGAATAGTAAAGTCCCTGGCAGCTTGAGGGCTTCTCTACAGTCTGTAGTGCCTAAGCTGTGGTGGGGTTTGTGTCCTGTGTGGAGTCTTTAACTTTATGAGTGAGTCCTTGTTCCAGAGCATGAAGCCCCTGAACTGTTTAGGGAATCTGTCCAGGATGTTAGTGCTTTGGTATTTTAAGAGATTTGACTCCAGGTCATGAGGTTTGACCTCATTATGGGTTTGTGTCCAGGTGTGAAGCTTTTGCCTGCAGTATGAGGCTCTGAGCTGTTTGGGGCAGGATGGTTTATAGGGTATGAGACCTCTGAGCTGTTCAGGGGATATTTTAGTGGATGAGGTTTCTAAGATTGGGGGATATTTTTCACAGTGTGAAAGAGGTTTGTTTCCTAGTGTAGAGGTTCTCTACATTATACATCTCTATGTATTATAACCAAAATGCTGGAGTCATCTTCCTCATGGTGAAGAATAAGACTAGATAAAGGAAGTAGGGTGCAAGCAAATTTATTCAAAAGGTATATAGGCAAGAAAATAAATTATATAAAGATAAGGAAGTAGAGCTCCCACTAGGAGGGGGTTCTGAGTAGGATACCCATGAGGGCTTTTAAAAAGGTTTAGGTTACATGTGTCATGTACTGGTACAAACCCCCAACATTGAATGTGATCATAATGTGTATATAAAAGGTACCAATGAAATCATTTAAAAAATGTTCAGAAAGGAGCTTGGGCCATTGTGTAGGCAATACACTCTCTACCCTCCTAGGGACTGTATAAATTTTAGGGTCCTATGCAGTATTCACACAATTCCTATGCAGGGTCCATGTCTCTTGAAGCAAATGGCCTGCGTGGTTAGGTTCTGGGGAGGTCCCACATGGCTGAAGGACAACTTGCAGATGTTTTGTAAGATCTGTGAAGATCATGACTCAACAGACTCCATTTTGGGCTCCCTGCCTCTATCTGGGGGTTGCTGTCGTTATTGCCTCTTAAAGTCATCACTCTTGTGTCATTTCTGATACATGATTTTGCTGAGCTATTGGGGAGGGGCGCGCTATATCCTAAGGCAGTGGTGGAAAACCTGTTAGGGCTTCCAGTAATAACAAACAGGGTCTGTGGCGCATGTGCCATGGGTCTGCCAGAACTGCCCTGGGTGTGAGAGCTCTTTATGGCTGGAGAATGTGTCGTGGTATGTTTTGGTTCTTGGCAAGTGTGTTCATATTATGAGGTTTCTGGCTACTTGGAGCCTGCATTCTGAGATTGAGGTTTCCCTACTACTTGGTGTGGGAAGATTAGAGATCTCTGGATGCTTTGTGGCTTTTGTGTGGAGGATGTGTGATCTCTGAACTTGGAGAATGAGTTCTCTGAGCTGTTTAGGGGTCTGTGCCAATGTCTGTGTGAGATCTAGCTGTTTGGAACCTTTGTTTTACGAAGGTCCTGAAATAGGAAGTTATTTTTCATGGTGTGAGATCTCTGGCTCTTTGGGAATTTGTGTTCATGGTATACATTTTGGGGTTAGTGTCTACCTGCAGGTCTCCAAGTTCTTTCTGTATCTATTTTTTAGGTTGTGAGGATTCTGAGATATTTGGGTAATCTCTTGTCAACTGTAGAGTTTCTAAGCACTTTGGCTATCTATGTTCAAGGGAGTGAAACCTCTGAACCATTTGGAGTTTTCCACTTTTTATGTAAAGTTTATGAGCTGCGTGGACATCTTCATCCAAAGAATAACATCTGTAAGCAATTTGAAGGCCTAAGGTCTATGTCCACAGTGTAAATTGTAAGAATAGTTTGAGGATCTTCATCTCAGAATGTGAGATCTCTAATTTGATTGTTGAATGTTTAATGTCTGTCCTCTGTTGAGGGAGGTAGTACACTGGGGTTAGGTCTCTGATTTCTTCGTACATCTATGTTCTAAGGTATGAGTCTGAAGTACTTCAAAGAACTGAGATGTTTGAGTGGTTCTTGGAGTTGGCACATTAATTTGATGAGATCAAAAGTTGCCATGATCTTTCTGGATAATGTAGAGAGAACTGCTAATTCATTGTGTGAACTGTTTAAAATAATACACAATATAGATTCATTTGATTGTCTTAATTTACCACTTCTGTGATTCAAGGAATTTAGTGACTATATGCAATACTTTGGAATATTTTTGGCAGAGTAAGAAATATGATGCTGGAGGTTTGCTCTTGGCCTCTCTGGACAAACTCCTAACAGGAAATCATGACCTCCAGACACACATAAACAACATAAAGGATTCTGAGTATGCATACAAGGTCATAAACAGAAATAAGACTTCAAAGATTTGAATTTCCAGCTCCAGACACATATGAACAATCTAAAGACTTCTAATTGTGTCCTGAAAGAGATTCTTTTCTCCTTTAGCTTCAAGATTGAAGTTGCTGAAAACCAAACATAAGCCCTCATGATACGATTGGCTGAATTAAGGTGCAAATTTAACACTCAGCCTCAAAGAGTATCTGCACTTAAAATAAGGGCACTGGCTGGAGAAGAATGTGATTTCATAAATTAGGATAGAGATGTTGACGGGGGACACTGGACTCCTAAATTCTGGTGAAATTATTTTTCCAGATGAAGAAATTTCTCCACCTTCAGTAGAGGAGGCATCCCCCACCCCATCCCCTGCGGTGTTGGCCTCTCCACCTATTCCGGAGGAAGTGCATCCTGTGTTGCTTATGGAAATAACAATGGCCTTCTCTGATGTAGTTACCAAGCAAAACAATGCTAGTGGACTTCAGGACCTACCCTCTCCATGCAATTTTGCCTCGAGACCTAAAACCAGGCTCAAATTTTAGAAGGGTCCCACAGGTGAGGGACACAATACAACCTAGGAGGATACTACACTCCCAAAGAACTTCTTGAGTTTTCTAATTTTTATAAGCAGAGGTCTGTATGCAAATGGATTTTAAGGGAGGGTGTGGGATAATAATGGAAGAAACGTAAACCTGTATCAGGTTGAATTTTTAAATATGGGTCCATTAATCAGAGATTCTGGATTTAATGTTGTAACTCACGGAGGTTTTTTTTTAATGCTAATAATTTATTTGGCTGGTAGCTGAAGTGTGAATCAAAATATAGTTCCCTGTGAATGAGTTGGAAATGCCTGATATTGTTTGGTTTACTGTTAATGAGGAAAATGAGAATGCTGGAGTGGACTTGCCAGGTAAAAACCTACTCCTCACACTGAAAGGGTCCAGAAAAATACACACTTCACTAAAACCTTAAGAGACAGATTTGTGAGGAGAGCATCAACATCCTTTGACAGACATTATGATGCAGTCCATAAACATTTAATTGGGAAATGCAAAGGAAATGGGCTTAACTGGATCCTAGAGTGGCAGGGGACAAATGGCAGCAGCCAGCCACCAAAGGCAAGGTGAATGTACTTACTGTAATAGACAACAGAAGCAAAGCAACAATCAGAATGGAGTGACACATGGTTGTACATGTTCTGTGGTGTAGGCTAGTTAATAATGGTTTCCTAGAAGTGAAATAGATAGAAATCCTACTAAAATTTTACTGGATTTATATAAATTGAAAAAATTTAGGGAAAATGAACAAAAATCTACCTCAAATTATAGCAGCCAAGAATTATGACCCTCAACCAGTTCCCAGATTTGATTTGGAACCTCTTGATTAAAGGGGAGTCTGGATTATCCTGAAGAAGAACCCTCATATACTACCAAAAATTACACTTCAGTCTTTTTCTCATCTTTCCCCACAAAAAACTGTAGTCTTTTACCAGGATAACTACACACTGGGGAAAAGGAAGTTATCAGATAACATGAGAACTACTAGATAAAGGTCTGAATTAACACCAATTACAAAATATCTGAACATGACTCTGCTCACCAATATGAGCAGGGGCCAGTGGAGGTCAGTTTATCCATGAATTTTTATCTAAAGTCTGACTTCCAGTGGATCTAGAAGATCCTTGAGACCACCCTGTGGTCACTTACCAAGTTCAAAAATGCGTAATTGAGATACATATATTTGGGGAAATCCCCATGTTGGTTTCTTTTTTTTTAACTGAAATCTTTATTGGTACATTACATATATGCATCATGATTGCACTCCACAATGGGGATTTATACCAGTAGAAGACACAACTTAATTCTCATTTTTTCCATAGCCCTACCCACCATACCACCCCCCTATATATGTAAAATTTGTTTCCTTTCTTTTTTGTTATAATCTCATCATTTTCCCCCTTCACCCTATTTTACTTTGAGTATTTTCTATTTCACAATATACAACATACAATTCTAAGACTCATTTACATCTTTATTTTCTCATACCAGAGAAAAGATGTGATATGTACCTATCTGTGACCTATTAATTTCACTTATGAGGATATCCTCGAGGTATGTCCATTTAAGTGTAAATGATTCAAACTTTTCATTTTTTATGGCAGAGTAACACTCCATTGTGTAGAAGAACCACAGCTTTTTTATCCAGTCTCCAGTTGATGGACACTTGGGTTGTTTCCAAGATGTAGCAATCACAAATTGGGCTGCTATAAACATGGGTGCACACATGTCATTGTGATATGAGTCTTTTAATTCTTTTGTGTATATACCTAGCAGAGCGATGGCCAGGTCAAATGGGATGTCCAATCCTAGCTTTTTGAGGAATATCCAAACTGGTCTCCACAGGGGTTGTACAAGTCTACAGTCCCACCAACAGGGGGACAGAAGGGTTCCTTCTTCTTCACAGTCTCACCACCATTTGTTGCTGGCTAATTCTGAAATGGCAGCCATTCTCTGTGGAGTGAGGTGAAATCTCATTGTTGTTTTCACCTGCATCTCCTGAATAACTAATGATGTTGAGCATTTCTTCATATGCTTCTTAGCTGCCCTAACTTCTTCCTCAAAAAAATATCTGTTCATTTCAGATGCCCATTTTTGAATTGGGTCTTTCAATTTGGGTGGGCTGACTTTTTAAAGCTCTTTATGTATTCTAGATAGTAACCCATTGTCTGAGAAACAGCTGGTAAAGATTTTTTCCCACATTGTTGGTTGCCTTTTTGCACTGTTGGTGGTATCCTTTGCTGTGCAGAAGCTTTTTAAAAGAATGAGGCCCCATTTGCTGATTTCTTCTGCCATTTCCTGCGCTATAGAGGTTTTGTTCAAGAAGTCTTTCCCTAAGCCAATGTCTTCAAGAGTTTTACCTAACCTGTTTTGCAGTAGGTTTAGAGTGTCTGTTTTAATATTTAGGTCTCTTATCCACTTTGATTTTAGCTTGGTACACAGTGAAAGAGTTAGATCTAGTTTTAGTCTTTGACAAGTTAAAGCTCAGTTTTTCCAGCACCATTTGTTAAAGAGGCTATCTTTCCTCCATTGAGGATTTTTGGCTCCTTTGTCAAAGATGAGGTGGCTCAGTGTATCTGGAGTAGTTTCTGGATCTTCTGGTCTACTCCATTGATTCTCAGGTCTGTTACTATGCCAGTATCATGCAGTTTTTATCATGGTGGCTTTATAGTATAATTTCAGGTTTAGAGTTGTAATACCTCCCACCATGTCCCTGTTGCTTAGAATTGCTTTGGCTATTCTAGGTCTTTTGTGGTTCCAGATGAAAGTTTGGATTTTTTTCTCTAGATCTCTGAAATATGCTGTTGGGATTTCAATTGGGATTGCATTGAATGTGTAGAGTAGTTTTGGGAGTATAGCCATTTTGACAACATTGGTTCTTCCTACCCAGGAGCAAGGTATGTCTTTCCATTTTTGGATATCATCTTCTATCTCCTTTTTCAGAGTACTATAGTTTTCAGAGTAGAGGTATTTCACCTCCTTTATTAGATTGATTCTTAGGATGTTTATTTTTGGGGTGCTATTGTGAAAGGGACTGACTCTCCAATTTCTATCTCAGTGGGTCTACTATTGGTGTACATGAAGGCTATTGATTTTTGAACGTTGACCTTGTAACCAGCTACGCGGCTAAAATTGGCGATTAGGTCCAGCAGTTTTTTAATTGAGTTTTCAGGATCCTCTAGGTAGAGTATCATGTCATCAGCAAATAATGACAATTTAACTTCTTCTTTTCCAATCTTTATTCCTTTTATTTCTTTCTCTTGTCTAATTGCTATGGCTAATATTTCCAGAGCTATATTGAACAGAAGTGGTGAGAGAGGACATCCTTGTCTTGTTCTTGATCTTAGTGTGAAAGGTTTCAATTTTTGACCATATAATATGATGCTGGCTAATGTTTTCTCATAGATAGCTTTTATTAGTTTGAGATAGAGACCATCTATTCCGATCTTCTGTAGGGTTTTGAACATAAATGGGTGTTGTATTTTGTCAAACGCTTTTTCTGCATCAATTGAGATGACCATATGGTTGTTGTCCTTGAGCCTGTTAATATAGTGTATAACATTTATTGATTTACGTATGTTGAACCATCCTTGCATCCCTGGGGTGAATCCAACTTGGTCAGGGTGTATAATCTTTTTGATAATTCTCTGTATTCTGTTTGCCAGGATCGTATTGAGGATTTTTGCATTGATGTTTATTACAGATATTGGCCTGTAGTTTTCTTTTTTGGTTGGATCTTTCTCTGCTTTTGGAATCAGGGTAATGGTTGCTTCCAGGAATGAGTTTGGGAGTACTGCTTCCCTTTCAGTTTCATTGAAGAGTTTCAGAAGTAGAGGCACTAACTCTTCTTTAAAAGTTTTATAGAATTCAGGAGTAAAACCATCAGGTCCAGGGCTTTTCTTTGTTGGCAAGTTTTTAATTATATTTTCAATTTCACAGATTGTTATTGGGGCATTTAACATTTCTATATCATCTTTATTCAGCTTTGGGAGTTCATATGTGTCTAGAAATCTATCCATTTCTTCTACATTTTCCATTTTATTGAAGTATAAATTTTCAAAGTAGGTGTTTATTATCCTCTGGACTTCCTCTGGCTCAATAGTAATTTCTCCATTCTCATTCCTAATAGCATAGATATGCGCCTTTTCCTTCCTTTGTTTAATGAGGTTGGCTAAGGGTCTATCAATTTTGTTTATCCTCTCAAAGAACCAACTTTTCAATTCATTGATTTTTTGAATGGTTCTCTTGGTTTCTACTGCATTAATTTCTACCCTGATCCTCATAATTTCTTGCCTATTGCAAGCTTTGGGTTTGTTTTGCTCCTCTCTTTCTAGTCGCTTGAGGTTTAGCATTAAATTGTTTATTTGAGCTTGCTCCGTTTTCTGGATGTAGGCTTTCACTGCTATAAATTTTCCTCGTAGAACTGCTTTCATTGTGTCCCATAAATTTCTATATGTTGTACTGGGGTTATCGTTTAGTTGTAAGAACTGTTCACTTTCTTCTCTAATTTCTTCTGTGACCCATTGGTTGGTCAGCAGAGTGTTGTTCAGTTTCCATGTGTTTGTGAAGATCCTGGGCTTTCCTTTGCTATTCAGCTCCAATTTCAGGGCACTATGGTCTGACGGTATACAAGGGATAACTTCAGTCCCTTTATATTTGCTTAAACCTGTTCTATGAAAGAGCACATGGTCTGTTTTGGAGAATGATCCAAGAGCAGTTGAGAAGAATGTAAATTCTGACTTTGTGAGGTGAAATACTCTGTAGACATCTATTAAGTCCATTTGCTGTAGAGTCTGGTTGAGCTCAAGGATTTCCTTAGTGACTTTTTGTCCAGTCAATCTATCTCTTTGTGACAGTGGGGTATTGAGGTCCCCTATTATTATTATATTTGAGTTTATCTGATTTTTCATGTCTGTTAATGTTTGTTTTATATAGTTGGGTGCATTAGAATTTGGAGCATAGATATTTAAAATTGTGATTTCTGTCTCTTGGATGTTTCCCTGAACTAAAAGATAGTGTCCATCTTTATCTCTCTTTATCAGTTTTGGCTTGAAGTCTATTCTTTCTGCAAATAAAATTGCCACTCCTGCTTTCTTGCTGTTTCCTGTCGCATGGAGTATTATTTTCCATCCCTTTACTTTCAGTCCATGGGTTTCTTTCTGAATTAGGTGCGTTTCTTGTATACAGCAGATTGTAGGATCTGGCTTTTTGATCCACTCTGCCAGTCTGTATCTCTTAATTGGTGCATTGAGTCCATTGACATGAATGGTTATGACTGATATAGGTAAATGTAGTGCTGCCATGTTTTCCTGGTCTTGGCTGTATTTTTCTACTTTTGCCCTTTTCCCATCAGTTTCTTGTTTGGTCCCATGGGTTGACTTGGTTAAGTCTCATGAATTTGTAACTTTCCTTATTTTTCTCCAAGATGTTCTTTAAAATGTTTTGGAGCACAGGTTTTGTATTTGTGAAATTTTTCAGATGTTCTTTGTCCTGAAAGTATCTTATTTCCCCATCAGTTATGAAGATAGTTTTGCAGGATACATTAGTCTGGGTTGGAAGTTGTTTTCCTTTAGGGCTTGGAAGACTTCATTCCAGGCTCTTCTTGCATTGAGTGTTTGAGTTGAGAAGTCCGCTGTGATCTTGACGGGCTTCCCTTGGCATGTAACTGTTTTCTTTTCTCTGGTTTCTTTCAGTATTTCATTCTTTTTTTGGATATCTGAGACTTTTATGATTATATGTCTAGGTGTAGATTTTTTTCATGTCACAGGCATGTGGTGTTCTGTATGCTTCATATATTTGTATGTCCAATTCTTTACCTTTTTCTGTGAAGTTTTCTGCCATTATCTGTGTGAATAGCTTTTTGATGTCTTTAGCATTGTCTCCTGCTTCCTCAGTGATTCCAGTCAATCTTATGTTATTCTTCTTTGAATCATCTAGGAGCTGTTGGATGGACTTTTCATTATCGCTTGCTTTTTTCCATAGATTATGCCTTTCCAGTTCATTGGTTGAGATCCTGTCTTCTAGGTCTGAAATTCGGTCTTCTGCCAAATTTATTCTATCGCGCAAACTTTCATTTTCTTTCTTAGTTTCCTGGACTTCTGCTTGTAGGTGTTGAAAAGGTTCCATTGCTTTTGCTATCTTGGATTCTATCAACTCCATGATTTCCTCTTTAGCTTTATTAATCATCATGTTGACAGTGTCCAATATCTCTGCTTTCATCTCAGAGATCAGTTCTGATTTTCATTTTACTAGATCTGCTTTGCTTACTATTTCTGAGGACCCTGGAGACTGGGCTTCAAACTTCTCTATTTCCCTTTTCCCTGTGTTACTTTGAGGTGAGGATCTTTGTATCTGAGACTTTGAGTGTTTCCTCATCTCTGAGTTTTTGTCGTTGCTGTTGTTTTTGGCTTTATACCTGCCCTGTTTTCTGGTGATGTTTGTTGCAAGTCTCTTTCCTTCTAATAGTTAGGAACTTTAAAATATCAGTGTTTCCTGGGTTGTTCTTTACAGTCTGTATTGGGACCTATAGAAAAACCCCTAGGCCTGGGTATATAGCTCAGTGGTTCCAGCACCTGTCTTGCAAGCACAAGGGCCTGGGTTTGATCCCTGGTAATCACATAACAATACTGGGCATGGAGACTCACCCCAGCAGCAATCAGTACCACATACCACAGTGCTGGGCGTGGTGGCTCATGCCTGTAATCCCAGCATTTGGGAGTCAGAGGCAGGAGGATTGCTGTGATGTGAGTTGGAGGCTGAGCTCAGGGCCAACCTGAACCACAAAGTGAGACCCTGTCTCAAAAAAAAAAAGAAAAGAAAAGAAAAAGAAAAACCCCTAGTTCTTGCACACCATATGAGGCACTCAAAGAATATGGTCAGAACACCTTTTCCCACCTGCTTTAGAGGCAGGAAGGCTCTGGTTCCTGCACTGCTACAATGGCGATGCCTGTGGTTCCACTGGGCCCACCTACTCACCAATACTGAGTCCTTGGGCTAGCTTATGCAGTTGGCCTGGAGGCCAGTAGGCTGTAGACCCTGTGCAGCTGCAATGGTACTGGCTGACGTTCCAACAGGCCCACCTACTCACCAATACAAAGTCCCTGGATGTGCTTCTGCAGTTGACATTGAGAAAATCAGACTCTGGCCTTCCTTGTCTGTGATGGTGTGGGCTGCCACTTCCCCGGCTCTGCCCTCTGTTATACTCAGTCCCGTGGCTGTCTTCTGGCATGGGCCTGGAGGCCAGCAAGCTCCAACCCCAGCGCGGATGCAATGGCAACAAACACCGCCTCAGCAGCACTGCCTGCTGCTATACTCAGTCCCTGGGAACTCTTCCGATGTGGGCCTGGAGGCCAGCAAGCTCCAACCCTGGCACAGATGCAATGGCGACAAATGCTGCCTCTAACCCCATGTTGGTTTCTTAACCTGTGGTGTGAGGGCTGTCATGGTAGGAAAGGCCAAATGGAAGTCATTAGATTTGCCTCTCCCTGGGAAGATAGTAAATAAAAAACAACATTGCATCCCTTGAGGGGTTGCAGAGATTCGTGCTGATATCAAGTTCTTGAAAGGTTTAGAGGTGGTAGTTCCCACCACATCTACCATTTAAGTCTCTTATTTGCTCTGTGCAGAAGACAGATGGGTTTTGGAGAATGATGGTGAATTATAGTGAGCTTAATCAAGCTATGACTAATTGCAATTACTGTATCTGATGTAGATCCCTTACTATCAACAGCAGATCAACACATGCAATACATGATATGCAGCTAATGACCTGGCAAATGCCTTCTTCTCTATACTTCTCCATAAGGCCTACCACAGAAATTTTATTTCAGCTAGCAAGGTGAGTGTATCAGTCTGTGCTAACCAGAGAAACAGATTTAATGCAAGATATACAAATATATATGAATTTACAAAATTGGCTTACAAGGCTGTTCACAGAGTCAGATGTGGAAGATTGTGCCCTGGAGATCTGAAGGATCCAATTGAAGGCCTGGAGTTTACTCTGATGTCCTGTGTGAGTCTGCACCAGGAGATTAAAGAATCTGCAACTGAAGGCAGAAAGGCTGAAAGGCCTGTGCTGGAGGCCAGAATGCCAGGAGACAATGTCCAAGGTGAAGGTGAAGACTGGAGATCCTCTGAAGAAACAGAAGCGAGCCCTTCTTCTTAACTTCCCTTTCATAACATTCAGGCAGCAAGACGCCCTAGGGTGGGTCTTCTGTCTTCAGCAAATCCCCTCATTAACGCTCAGAACAATGCTGATCCAATTTAGTTGAGTATTTCTTACTCAAGTTGACACAGTGAGTTAACTGCCATAGCCAGCAATGCACCTATACTGTCCTGCCTCAGGAGAATATCAAGTCTTCAGTCTAGTGTCACAACTTAGTTTTCAGGGATCTTGATTATATTTCTCTTTCACAAGGTATCACATTGGTCCATTATATTCATGATACTATGTTGACTGGACCAAGTGAGCAAGAGGTAGCAACCACTCTGGACTTCTTGGTAAAGCCTTTGTGTGTGAGAATGGGAAATAAATCCATTGCATGGAATATTGTTTTCCATGCTTTGAGTTTTAGTCTATAAATTTCTTTTCTATTTTTTTTTTCCACTTCTGGAGATTGAACTCAGGACCTTGTACTTGCCAGTTACATGTGGCACCACTGAGCTATATCCTTGGTCCCAGACTTCTTTTATAAAGTCTATACATTTTTAAAAAATGTGTTTCCTTATATAGCCTATTGTTGGGGCTTTATCCTTCTGTTCTGGTAATCTGTGTCTTTTGATTCAGGAATTGAGACACTGAGAATTGTTACTGAAGGAGTTGGCTTATTCCTGTCATTGCATTATTTTCCTATTGCTGATTCCCTTTCCCTCTGTTCTGCTTAACTGCTTACCCTGCCCTGGTATTTTCATTGTATTAGAATTTTTGCCATTGTTGGCTTCATTGTGTCTTTCTAGGATATCCTTGGGAATTTTTTTGAGTGCTGATATGGTGGTCATGAGTTTCTTTTTTCTTTTTTCTTTTTTTTTTGAGACAGGGTCTCACTTTGTAGTTCAGGCTGGCCCTGAGCTCAGCCTCCAACTCACATCACAGCAATCCTGCCTCTGCCTCCTGAGTGCTGGGATTACAGGCGTGAGCCACCACACCCGGTACTGTGGTTTGTGGTACTGATTGCTGCTGGGCGTGAGTCTCCATGCCCAGTATTGTATGTGGTTGCTGGGGAATCGAACCTAGGCCCTTGAGCTTGCAAGACAGGTGCTGGAATCACTGAGCTAACTTCCCGGCCCAGTCATGAGTTTCTTAAGTTGCTGTTTGTCATGGAAAGTCTATATTTCTCCCTTAATTTTGAAAGATTAAAAAAGAAACAAACAAAAAAGATGGATGTGGTGGCATTTCTCTGTAATACCAGAACTTGGGAGTTTAAGGAAGGAGGATTGCCTGAAGTAGACTGGTCTACATAGTGAATTCAAAACCATCCTAAACTACATAGCAATACCCTATATAGCGCAACCAAAAAAAAAAAAAACAAACAAAAAAACAAAAAAACAAAACAAAACAAAACAAAACCCAAAGACAATTTTGCAGAATATATCAGGCTGGGCTGAAAATTCTTTTTTTTTTTTTTTTTTTTTTTTGAGACAGGGTCTCACTTTGTAGTTCAGGCTGACCCTGAGCTCAGCCTCCAACTCACATCACAGCAATCCTCCTGCCTCTGCCTGAGTGCTGGGATTACAGGCGTGAGCCACCACGTTCAGCACTGTGATATGTGGTGCTGACTGCTGCTGGGGTGAGTCTCCACGCCCGGTATTGTATGTGGTTACCGGGGATCGAACCCGGGTCCTTGCTCTTGCAAGACAGGTGCCGGAACCATTGAACTAAATCCCCGGCCCCTGAAAATTCTTCTCTTTTAGGGCTTGAAACACTTTAGGCTTTCTTGGCCTTTAACATTTGTGTTACATCTGCTATAACGCTAATAGTTTTACTTCCATAAATCATTCATTGTCTTTCTCTAACTTTTATGGTTCTGTTGTTGTGTCAGAGTTTTGGGGACTTTGGCTGTCATGGGAAGTTTCTTTTCTGATTGTGGCTATTTGGGATTCTATATGTCTCACTTAGTTGTACACTATATTCTTTCCCTATATTTGAAAGTGTTATTATTTCTATAGCCTAGTATTATTTCTATTAACAGGTTTTTTATGCCACTGTGTTGTCTTCTGATTTTTCATGAATTTCACTTAATCTTGGGTTAGCCCTCTGTGCATCATTTAGCAGCTGCTGGAGCTGTTTTATGTCCTCTCATTTTTTGTAAGGTGTCGGAGTAATTGGGCATCATTGGCCCTATTTTCTAGTTCTCACACTATATCCTCATGGTGGTTACTTCTGCTATCATATTTTCAATATAATTTTTAATCTCCTGGGTCTATGGTACATTTTCTTGAATTCTAATTTTTTGTTAAACTACTTGTTTATGTTTTATATCATTTTGTTTAGCTGGGTGGGCCTTTTATTAGTGTTTTCTGTAAACTTGCTTATCATTTTGCTTATTAAGCCCATTATCTGGTTAGCTGTCTTGTTTGAGCTCACTGAGCACCTTGTTGAACTATTTTTTAAACTTGTCTTTTGTCATTGCAAATATTTCAATTACAGCAATTCCTTGGTTCACAAACACTTCTGTTTGCAAACAATTTGGTTTCTGAACAAAGTGTTTGGCAAAATTTTGCTACTGTTTGTTAACTCCACATCAGGCAATGGTTATGGCCATAGAAATCTTCCTCACAAACACAAATGTGGCCATTTTGCTTAGAATTGTGGAACAGATTAAGTTTGTGAACCAAGGTACCACTGTACATGGCTTTTGATATTTGGTTCCTCATTGTTCTGTGGATCAGCTTTGGGGGAGTTGGGAGGTTTTGCAGGCATTAGACTTCTCATGTGTCTAATTGTGTGCAGGTGTGTATGTGTATGTTTGCTGAGGTTTGCAGGTCAGTAATAATACAAGGAGTTTGTTGCTTGTCTGGAGATCTCTTTGATTTGTGTGCTTTTCAATGATGCACTTTGGAAGTGGCTATTTACAATCTTTCTCTCAGTTCCATTATCCTATGTCCTCTGTCAATTTGGGAACAAAGGATGCAGTGTAATTGGTCAGCATCCAGTTCTTTGGGAATGGACTACAGTATTGTTAATGACACAGAGACAATCACGATATTGGTGCACAGAGAAAGCCAATTAATAGCAGCAACCATGCCATCCTGGCAATAGGAAAACAGCAGTAACAATACTACTGTCAAAGACAAACTGGATATTGACATAGCACAAAAATCATAAGAAAAGGAATCTATAATAATAGTTTAAACAGCAAGTGAAATGAAAAAGCACACAAAACAAGGCCCAACTAAATGCAATATATAAAAGATATTTTAAATCGAAAGGTATTTCTTTTAAAAAATAAATGGATGGAAAAAGTTATACTGTCACAGAAAAAAAATGATAGAATATATTCTAGGATCACAATTAAATTAGATTAGAAATGAATTAAAATACGATATATTGAAATTTCCAAATATCTACACATTCAACAACAAACTTTTTTTTTTTCTTTCAGACAGGGTCTTGCTTTGTAGTTCAGGCTGACCCTGAACTCACTATGTAGTCCAGGCTAGCCTTGAACTCACAGCAATCCTCCTGCCTATGCCTGGGATTACAGTGCTGGGATTACAGGTATGAGCCACGAAGCCTGGCATTGTGGTATATGGTACTGGGTTGAACTCGGGACCTTGCTTGCCAGGTAGACACTGAAAACACTGATCTAAATCCCGGGCCCCTCAATGACATACTTTTAAATAGTTCATGGTTCAAGGATGAAATCACAAGATAAATTAAACAATATTTTGAGTTGAATGGCAGTAAAAGTAGGACAGATAAAAATTTATGAGGTTCAAACAAAGGAATGTTTAGAAGGAAATTCATAGCTTTCAATGACAACTTTAAATAGGAGAAATATGTAAAATAAATTACCTAGGGCCTGGGGATGTAGCTCAGTGGTGCTGCGCACCTGCCTGGCAAGTGCAAGGTCCTGAGTTCAATCTCCAGAACTGAAAAAAAAAATTACCTAATGTCTTTTCTCAGAAGCTAGAAAAAAAGAACAAAGTAAAACCCTGGTGTTAAGGATTATATCTAGATGTTCCCCCAAAGCCTCATGAAGTCATAGGTGGGGCTTCTCAGAGGTGACTGGATCTAGAGTGTGTGATGCTGGGATCAAGGATATGATGCTGGGATTGATTCATGATGCAATGCTACGATAAGGCTGTGATGCTACCCACCCTAAGGGCCAGTGGCCTGGATAGCATGTAAGAGACAGAAAGAGGGCTTTTGTTGTTGCTTGTAACTTGCTTGCAACTTCACTACTTTGTTTGCTTGCTGCTTGCTGCTTTCTGCCTATTCTGCTTTGTCATAGATTATTCATTCTCTATGATGACAAATATGTATATATTTATGGAATACCATGTAAAAATTTATAGACACATTTTTAGAAGTTCAGAAGAAACACACTCTGGGCTCAGATCACAAAAGTCTCAGATTTTGACCATGAGATACACATCACAAGTTACATAGACACTTCACATTCTGAACACAGACCATGTATACTTGAGGTCTAAAAATTGAAAAATAGACTCTCAGAAGATTTTCAGGGACATTATATCTTGAAAACAAGGTGAACAACACCTTGAATTCTTATACTGAAACATAGTTCTTCAAAATGTTATGAGAACTCCTGCCCTGACCAGAGTAACTCAAATATTCAAGTCTCAAAACTTGGCACTTAGGCCTTGAAAAAGTTTGGAGACCTTACACATTTTGAACAAAAACCTCCAAATACTCACAATTAAAATGTAGAAAAATAGACTCTCAGAGATTTCAGAGACCTCACATCCTGGACACTCACCCTCATATCCCTAATACTCAAAATTTAGGGTTTTAGGACATCTAAAAATTCAGAGACTTCACACTTGAAACTCAAATATCACTTGAAACCTTAATATCACAAGTTCAAATCTTTGAAGAGGACCTACATGGTTTAAAAAAACCTTATTAGAATAATTTAAATCTTGAATGTATCTCAGATCCATAAGCACCTCAGACTCAAATCTCATGACATAGTTTTGCAAAGGGATTTCATACCTTTAACCAAATACTCAAATAAAATTTAGAAACTATGGACTTTGTGCTTTGGACAGAGACTCTCAAATATTTAAGATTAAAATCATAGAACAAAGGTTCAA
The DNA here is from genome assembly GCA_004026965.1 of Petromus typicus. NCBI lineage: Eukaryota > Metazoa > Chordata > Mammalia > Rodentia > Petromuridae > Petromus > Petromus typicus. Next base: position 26,089 of record PVIR01005328.1, read on the forward strand.
GAATTTTAATCTAACTGTGCCAGGCATGGTGGCACATGCCTACAATCCTAGCACTCAGGAGGCTGAGGCAAGAAAATCACTAGGAGTTGGAAGCCAGCTTGAGCTACATAGTGAGTTCAAGGCCAGCAGTCTGAACTGCATAGTGAGACCTTGTCTCAAAAAGCCATTCAAACAAACAAACAAAACCAATACACCCCCCACAAAAAAACCAAAAGAATTTCAGTCTAACATCCTCAATATCAATACATATTAAAATATCTCAGATGCAAAATATGGATCAAAAGTTCCAAAATGTCATACTCCGAACTCACATGGCAAATATTTAGTTGAGAGCTTGGCATATAGGTCCTCTGAATTCAAAGACCAAACACCTTGAAGACAAATTTACCTTAACAAGTCAGTCTCAAACCATGGAAATTATACTCTCAAGGATTTTAGCAACCACATGTCTTGATTCTGGATTCTAAATATCTCAGTCTCCAACATGAGAACAGAAACCAACCATGAAAGTATTTAAAAACTTAACATCATTAACAAAACCCCAAATATCTTAGAGTTATTCTTTGGAAAATAGATCCTTAAAGATTTCAAAAATCTAACACCTTAAACAAAACAACCAGATACTTCAGACTAAATTCTTGTAAACACAGACCCTGAATAAGTACTTCAGATTCAAGCTTTTCAGATCCTCAAAAAATTCAGAAACCCTGCAAGCTTAGCATAGATATACATATCCCAGATATTATCTTAAGTACGCAGACTTTTAAAAATTCAGAGTCATTACATCCTCTCCACATATGTGTAACTTCTGATTCAAATCTTTAGATCATAAACCATTAGCATTCAAACCCCAAACTGTGACTCAAAACACTTCAGATTCAATCTTTGGGAAACACACACACACACACACACACACACACACACACACACACACACACACGCGCGTGTGCGCACACACATACACGGACGCATGCACATTCAAAGATTTCAAACCTTGAACAGAACTCTGAATAACTTAGACCCAAACATTAGAACATAGGACCTTAGAATTTAGATTTCACACCCTCAACAGCAAGTCCCAAACATCACAGATTCAAATGTTGGAACACAAGTGGTCATTGATTTCAGAGATCTAAAATCACGAACACAGCAGTATAGAAAAGTGGAGCATAGAAAATTAAACAGTTCAAGTTTCTCACATCCTGCTCTAGGATACTCAGATACATCAGTCTCAAACTGTCCAAGAATTCAGAGATCATACACTGAACAAAGACCTCAAAAACCTTATCTTGAGATTTGGAAGAGAGAGCGTCTAAAGGTTCAGAGATCTTCTATGCTTTTTAACACTTATCCTCAAATATCGCGCGACTTCAACTTTGCAAAACAAAGTTGGTAACATTTCAGATGCCTCACTGGTTGAAGACTACACCCAAATACTTCAGGTTCACACCTTGTAACACAGATTGAAAAGCATTCAAAATTTCATATCCTGTTCCGATTCAGACCTTAGAACAGAGACACTGAAACAATTAAGAGAACCCTCATGCTGAAAATAATTTTTAATTTACCACACTCAAATACTGGAGTTCAGAGTTACAAAATATTCAGAGACTTAACCTAGAACAACAAATAGCCTCAAACTCCAACTCTGGAATAAAGACTATCAATAAGTTCAGAGATCTTACATAATGGACATTGGACTCTAGACATTTAACAATAAATTCTTAGAAAATAGATTGTCAATACATTTAGAAATATACACACTGAACACAGATTCCCTATTACAGTAGAGTCAAACTTAGGTCAAAATCAACAAAGTGTTTAGAAATGTCCAATTATGAACTCACAAACCAATGCATCAGAATCAAACCTTGGGACATGTACACTAAAAGGGTTTAAAGTATTCTCGACTGAACGTAGTCTACAGATACTTTAAATTAAATGGTTAGAGCACATATAATGACTTGAAACACCTACCACTGCGTGAATACAGAACTCCAAAAACCTCTGAACAAAACTTGGACCAAAATACAAAGAATTTGTAAACCTCATGCCTTTATCGCAATCCCCAAATATCATATACTTCAATCTTACAGCAAAGATCTCAGTGTCCAGAGACTTTGCATTCAGAGGTCTGAAACACGCTTAAATATCTCTGATTCCAATCCTGCAGCACAAACTCCGCAGTATTCCACAGTCTCAGCCAGAAGCACCTCAAACAACTCACCCAACATCTGGAGTGCAGACCCTCGAGTGCAGAGGCCTCAGTCTTTAGAACATGAATTTCCAAACACCTCAGGCTCAAATTCTACAACAGTCTTCAAATATGTCTGAGAAACAAAAACTGAAAGAACTGAGATTCAAACTTGGACTGCTGACCTTTTCCCAAAGGGTTCAGAGATCTCTTATACTGAACATAGAACCTCAGTATCTCATGTTCGGTGTTTAAACCACAGATTCTAAGAGGTCTGTGAGGTCTTAAAACCTGCACACACTCTGACCCTACAGACTTAAAACATGGAGCACAGAGGCTCAAAGGTTCCAGAAATCTTTCATCTTAAACACAGACCTGAAAAAACATCAAATTGAAATCTAAGGGTACAGATTTCCAATACTTAAGAGACTTCACAATTTAAAGATGATTTCTAAATGCCCAAGAATAAATACTAGGAAAAAGACCTTCAGGAATCAGAGATCTTACACCTTATATAAACATCTTCAAAGGTCCCAGACTCTGTGTAACATAGACCCTTGAGACCCGATATCTTCAACACGTATCTGCAAATATATCAACTACATTATAGACCTTCAAAAAATGTTCAGCTACATTACAGTCAAATACTTCATTCTCAGACACTGGAACACATACCTTCAAAGAATTCCAAGACTTTCCAAACTTCTCATCTCAGCACAGACCTGGAAATGCATGAGATTTTATGTCCTAACATAGATCCACAAATATATCAGGCCCAGTACCTCAGGACATAAAGCCTCAAAGAGAAAAACTTCAGGCTTTAAACCGAGATGCAACATACTTTCGACCAAATCTTGTGAAAAAAAGACCTTCAAAGAGCCAGACACGTTCATCCTTCCACACACCTCTGATCCTGCAACAGAGATGCTTAAAGAGCTCAGAGGAGAGACTCCTCAAATAGCTCAGCTTAAAAATTTGGATGACAGACCCTCAATGATTTCAGAAACCTCACATCCTAAATAGGGATCTCCAAATACTCCAATTAAAATTGTAATGCAGAGGATCTCAAAGAGTTCAGACCTCACAGTCTAAAAACAGGCACTTAACTTTCACACTTGAATGTTCAAAGAGCTTTGGAAAAAATCATGGTTCTCACGCTCTGAACTGAGAACCAGATGACTCATAAGTGTAGAACACAAATCCTCACACAGCTCAGAGCTCTCCCGCCTCAAAAATTTACTTCAGATTCTTCAGACTAAAATATTTAAAAGTGTGAGGTCCTGAGTTCGACCCCTGGTACAAAAAAAAAGTTCTTTGTTGCTCTTCCTGTTTCTGCTGCCATCAACTGTTGCCATGCTGTTTCAGTGCCAAATGATTATGGCCTGAAACCTCTAGGAACCATTGATAAACTATGGATACTGACACCACAGATTGGTTATCAGCACTTTTTTTTTGAGATGGGATCTCACTTTGTAGATCAGGTTGGTGCTGAGCTCACTATGTGGCCCAGGCAAGCCTTGAACTCACAGCAGTTCTCCTGCCTCTGCCTCCCAAATGCTGGGATTACAGGCGTGAGCCACCACGCCTGGCATTGCTGTATATAGTGATTGGGGATTGAACCCAGGGCCCTTGTGCTTGCAAGGCAGATGCCGGAACCACTGGGCTGAATCCCGGTCCCTATCAGTGCTTTTTGTACCAACTTTCTCACCTTTCAGTTTCTTTTCTACTTTGTAAATTATTGGTTTCCTGAAATAGTTTCTTCAGGTTTTAATAGTCTTAGCTTGGAAAAGAAGATGCCATTCTTTGACTGTTGGGATTTGGGGCCTGTATATTTTTTTCTTTTTTTTAAGGTTTTTTTTTGAGACAATGTCTCGCTTTGTGGTTCAGGCTGGTCGTGAGCTCAGCCTCCAACTCACATCACAGCAATCCTTCTGCCTCTGCCTCCCGAGTGCTGGGATTACAGGTGTGAGCCACCACACCTGGCACTGTGGTATGTGCTACTGGTTGCTGGTGGGTGTGAGTCTCCAGCCCAGGATTATATGTGGTACCGGGGATTGAACCCGGGTCCTTGTGCTTGCAAGACAGGCGCTGGAACCACTGAGCTAAATCCCCAGCCCCTGGAGCATAGATTCTGAAAGAGTTCTCGGATCACTCAACCAGTACACACACCTCCAAGCACTTCATTCAGTATTTAGAACTTGGTTCCCCAAACTGTTCATAGATCTCAGATCCACAACACAAACTTCCAAATACTTCAGACTCAAATATTATGGCACAAAGTACAGAAGAGTCTCAACTGAACACAGATTACAAGTAATTCAGATTCAAACTGTGGCCACGATCCTTCAGCATGTTAGATGCTCTCAACTCTGCTCACATAATTCTTATACCTCATATGGAAATATTAAAACACAGACTCAGAAAATTTGTGAATACTTATGTCCTAGGTGCTGATTAAAATACAATACTTTCAAACCTAGGTGTCCAGACCCTCAGAGTTCAATGATTTTATACTCTAAACACAAACTACAAATAGAGTACCTCGGGTCTAATTCTACAAAGAAGACTTTCAGCAGTTCTGAGATCTCATACTTTGAGCACAGACCCCAAAATAGTTTAGATTCAAACTTTGGAACATAGACACTTAATACATTTATACATTTAATAATACATTTATACATCACTCACTTTCTGAATATAGTGTTACAAATACTAGATTCAAACACTGGAATATCGGCCCTCCAAAGAAGAAGCTCACATTCTAAAATAAATCCCTGTATACCACAAGTTCAAATATTGGAGAACCTCCAAGAATTCATAGACCTCACACCATGAAGAGACACTTAAACTCTTAGAAGAAAATTTAGAATGACAGTGCATTGACCTGAACTGAACACCTCTAACGTTGGAACACAGACCCTGAAAGAGATATGTACTTAGCAACAGAAATGCATGGCTCCAAGTGGATCAGATGCCATGTCTGGAATGCAGATCTCTGAGAATTCATCATAAACCCTAAACCCACAAGAGGCACATATTTTAGACTCAAATCCTGTGATACAAAATTTCAAAGAATTCAGAGATCTTACACCTTGAAAACAGAATCGTTATGCTTCATATTAAAATATAGAAATACAAACCCTAAAAGATTTATAAATGTTTATTATGAATACAGATCTCAAATACATCATACTCAAACCTTAGAACACAGCTCTTTAGTAATTTCTAAGACAAAAATTCTAAACAAAGACACTCCCTCGGCACATCAAACTCAGAATTTTCTGTCACAGACTCTCAAAATTTAAAGGCTTCCCAATCTAAACCCCAAAGGCCGAATACCTTAGGCTCAATCCAAAGAATAGTGCTTCAAAACATCAGAGGTGTCATACTTTGAATACAAATCCCAAAATGATTCAGCTTCAAATACTGGGACATAGTATTTGAACACATTAGTTTGGAGACCTTTGATTCTCTGCTCAGAAATGTATAAATACATTTTATACTAGCATCAGAACAGAGGCCACTGAAAATATTAAAGACCCATGCACCCTGCATACTAATACTCAAAGAGCACTGACTATAGAAAAGACAAACTTTCTATCTTACTATGCTCTCAAAACACTCAATAATTGATGCTACACACGTGGAGGGTTTTTTTTTTTTTTGTCACACAACAGTTCTCTAGAAGATAACACTGTCTACCCAGAGTTAGAATCAGATCCCACAAATTGAGAGCTAAATTGTACACTCAGGCCTTTGATACTTCTGACTGACTTTTAGAAATTAGGGGTCCATATGACTCCCCTCCCTTGTGAGGTTCAGTCATTTTCTAGAATGACTGACAGAAATTAGGGAAACATTTTTCTTACATTTGCGGGCTTTAAAAGTAAATAATGCTACAAAGGGTGCAGATGAGCAGTCAGACACAGTAATGAGATACACAGTGTGAGATTTATGAGAAAAGGACAGAGATTCCCCATCGTCTCCTGGTGCCCCAATATCCAGGCACCTGCATGAGTTCAGCTGCCCTGAAGTGGCTTGAATCTTTTTGGATTTTTGTGTAGGTTTTATTGTATAGGCATGATTGATGAAATCAATCAGGTTTTAGTTCTATTCTACATCTGGAGGTTGGGACTGGGTAGGTGAAAAGTTCTAACCCTCTAATCATTGTTCTTGGCTAACTAGCCTCTAAGGCTATCCAGGGGCCCACAACAATGAATCATCTGGTTATGGTATAAAAAGTCACTTTTCACTTTGGATACTCTAAAGGTTTTAGAGAGAAGGGCAGGGAACAAATGTAATTTCTTTTTTCAGTTTTGATTTTTTATTAGTACATCTTTGCTATTTGCCATGGGGATTTGTCATGTGTGCACAATACTTCTTAATTCCTTTTGATCTTCCTCCTACCTCCTTCTCCTTTCCTTCTATTGCTTGACTCCTTTCCCTTTTGCAAAAGATCCATCTCCTAATTTCCTATTATCTACATTTCATTTTGCTCTTTGTTTTCAGTCTTTCTACAAAGAGACCATGTGATATTTACATTTGTATGTTTGATTTATTTCACTTATTTCATTATTAACTCAAACCTGTCCTTCTTTATGGCAGAGTAGTGCTCCACTGTACATAAATACTGCATTTTCCTTATTCATCTATCAGTTGATGGACATATAGACCTGAACAGTGTCTTGATAAATCATTATTTCATAAAGATTTTTATGCTGTTTGAGCTGTCTTCTGGTTTTTCATTCCTTTCAGTTAATATTGGATTGGTCTTTGTATACATAGCAGCTACTCTCCTATTGTTTTTAAGGCACAGGTCCCCAACATCAGCCATATTTTCTAGTTTTGATGCTATGTCCTCACACTGATCACTTCTTCTGTGTATACTTTCAATAGAATTTTTGACTTCCTAAATTCCTTTTTGGTATCTTTTCATGAACACTAATTCTTTGTTAAACTGGCCATTCAAATTTGCATTTTTTCTTTGGTCCAGCTAACTTTCCATTAGTGTCTTCTTTAAACTCCTTAATAGTTTTTTTTTTTAAATCTAGTCTATTATGTTTAATCTGTCTGTTATGTTTCATCTTCTTAGAGCTTGCTGATCTTTTAAAATCTCCTCATCATTTTATGTGTTTTTTTTTTTTTTTTTAAACCAGGGATCGAACTCATGATCTTGTACTTACAAGGCAAATGGTGAGGGCACTGAGCTAAATCCTCAGCCCTTCCTCTTATCATGTCAAATAATTCCATTATATGGCTTTTGATTTCCTCACCCTCATTGCCTGTTGATCAGTTTTGAGGGAACTGGGAGTTCTTGGAGGCATTCTGTTGTTTCTCATGTTTCTTGTGTGTGTGTGTGTGTGCATGTGTGCGTGTGTGTGTATGTGTGTGCGTGTGTATGCGTGTGTGTGCGTGTGTTGTGTGTGTGCGTGCATGCACATTGAAATGTACAGGTTGATTATAGTGGAAAGATTTTGTAGCTAGTATTTTTAATTAGTGTCTTTTTTCAGCGATGCATCCTGGCCATGGATGATGATAGGATTTTCCTTCTGTCTCATTATCTAACCACTTCCATTAATTTGGGAGTGGAGGATGCAGTGTAGTTGGCCCAGTACTCATTTTCCCTTGAATGGACTGCAATATTGTTGATGACACAAGGCAATCCAGATTTTGGCACACAGACAAAACTTATTAATAGCAACAAGTCTGTCACCTTGACAATAGCAATAAAATCAGAAACAATAATAACATTAAAGACAAACTAGATGGTGACATGTCATAAAATCCAATAATGTACTTCCCTTAACCACAGAAAAAGTATCTACAGTTATAAACACTGAGTAAGCACTAAAACAACCAAACATTGACATGTAGCAAATATCTGCTAAGTGCAGCTCTGTACTTCCACTAACAAGAAAAGCATTCAACAGTTATAGTATACAACTAACTGTTGAAAAATTAGTAAAACTTTATGATTATATTAGTAAAGAGAGATGTGTTGGGGAAGAGAATGATAGAAATAAAATTTGAGAAATTAAGCAATGGAAGATGAGAAAGATAGAAAATTGAGATATAGGATCCTAAGAAGGAGTTAAAAATATTAATAGAATTAGATTTAAAACAGAAAAGAAAAAGAAAAAACAGCAAAATAAAAGGAAAAATTAACAGGAGCAAGAAGAAAAATACCCTAAACCTTAATAAAAAATGAAGGACAAAACATGAATTTAAAAAATTCCTTCACGTTTTGAATGCCAGTTTTTCCCTCCAGGATCTGCAGTCTTGTAATCCACCAAGTCACAGTTTTCTTTGCCTTATTTTAGAGCTAAAATGTGAGTTTGTGAGTTGTCTTGCCACTCCTCTGTCCATATATCCCAGACTGGCTACCGTCAACATCGAGGCTTGTCCTTGCTAAGGTTGGTAGACAGGCAACACAATCAGGCAGGGATTTCTGGGCTAGCTGCAGGCCCAGCTTGATGCCAATGCTTTCCGATTTAGCAATCTCTGCAAGCCACACTTGCCAAATCTGACTTGCTACTATGGAGGGCAGGGCCACTTGGTCATCCTCAGCTGAGCTTAAATTTCCTGGTGGAGGTCTATATCTTTCTAAAACCCTTTCCACGACTATCTCAGTGACTCACACCCAACACTGTGGTAAAGTAACACTGGAAAATCTTTTTTTTTTTTTTTAAGACAGAGTCTCACTTTTGTAGTTCAGGCTGGCCTTGAGTTCACTATGTAGCCCAGGTGAGCCTGGAACTCACAGCAATCCTCCTGCCTATGCTTTCTAAGTGTTGAGATTACAGGTGTGAGCCATCATGCCTAGCACTATGGTATGAGGTTACCCGGGATCAAACTCAGGACCTTGCATTTGCAAGACAGATGCCGGAACCACTGAGCTAAATACCTGGCCCTGTTTGGTTGTTTTTATTTATTTATTTTGAGACAGGGTCTCATTCTATGCAGTTCAATCTGGCCTCATACTCACAGCAGTCCTTCTGCCTCAGGCTCCTGAGTGCTGTGATTACAGGTGTGCGCCACCATATCCGGAAGCACTGTAAACTCTGAAGGGAAGTTGTTCTACGACTCAGTTTTAAACATTTAACTCTTCCCCCAAATGGCTCCAGATTATCCCCTTCAAATCTGCTGGGCACTGCAATGGATTTCTTCTGCATCTCTAGCCTCCCACATGGAAAGAATCACTTTCAGAGTAAAATGCCACGGTGTTTGTGCAGATTATAATAATTAGGGACTTTTCTGGATGCTAGTGCTGCTGGCTCAGTCTGTTGTCTCTCTCTGCAGCTGCTGACCAGTGGTCATAGGCAGAGCAAGAGATCCATGGATGTGTAATTGGCTGGGGGTGAATGTGGCTCTCAAATTTTCTGAGCTCCATTCGTTTCAGTAGCTCTGTGGGGGTCTGGACACACTGGCCATGGAAATTCCTGAAGAGAATGGTAATACTTTTCAGAACAGGGATAGAAGAAAGTGGAGAGTGTAGTGTAGTACATGGAAAGTCCCAGATGTGTGTATTTTTTATTATGTTAAAATTATGGACACAAAGTCTTAAAGAAGTGACACATTAAAGTTTAGAGACCTTATACATTGAACTTAGATACAAAATGCATCAAAAGCAATGTTAAGAGGGAGTTTATATCAGTAAATGTCAACATTACAAATTAGAGTGATTTCAAATAAAGAACCCAACAAATTATCTCAAGAACTTAGAAAAGCAAAAACAAAATTAGTAGAAGGAAAGAAATAAAGATTAGAGGAGAAATTAATAAAAAGCGACTAAATATATAAGACAAAAGATCAATTATAGTTCTTTGAAAAAGAAAATCAACAAAGTTTTAGTTAACCAATAAAAAATAGAGAAGACTCAAATAAATCAAATTAGTGATGAAAAGGGAGACATTACCAAAGAAATCAAAAGGATCAAAAGCAATTCTTTTGAAAATATATGCTAAAAGCTAAGAAGCATATGAAGAAATGCTCAACATCATTAGTCATTCGAGAGATGCAGATGAAAACAACACTGAGATTTCATCTCACTCCACATAGAATGGCTGCCATTTCAGATTCAGCCAACGGCAAATGTTGGCGAGGCTGCGGAGAAGAAGGAACCCTTCTCCACTGTTGGTGGGACTGTAGACTCATACAACCCCTGTGGAGATCAGTTTGGAGATTCCTCAAAAAGCTAGGATTGGAGGTCCCATTTGACCCGACCATCGCCCTGCTAGGTATATACACAAAAGAATTAAAAGACTCATATCACAGTGACATATGTGCACCCATGTTTATAGCAGCCCAATTTGTGATTGCTACATCTTGGAAACCCAAGTGTCCATCAATTGGAGACTAGATAAAAAAGCTGTGGTTCTTCTACAGACTGGAGTATTACTCTCCCATAAAAAATGATAAGTTTGAATCATTTCTACTTAAATGGACGTACCTTGAGGATATCCTCATAAGTGAAATTAATAGGGCACAGATAGGTACATATCACATTTATTTTCTCTGGTATGAGAAAATAAAGATGTAGATGAGTCCTAGCATTGTATGTTATATATTGTGAAATAGAAAATGCTCAATGTAAAATAGGGTGAAGGGGGAAAAATGGTGAGATTGTAACAAAAAAGTAAGGAAACAAATTTTATGTATATGGGGGGGCGGTAGGGTGGGTAGGGCTATGGAAAAAATGAGAATTAAGTTGTGTCTTATATTGGTACAAATCCCCATTATGGAGTGCAATCAAGATGCATGTATGTAGTGTACCAATAAAGATAAAAAATTAAAAAAAAAGAAAATATATGCTAAAGCTTATGTATATAGGGGGCAGGGAGGAGTAGAGTGGGCAGGGGAATGGGAAAAAATGAGAATTAAATCATGTTATATGCTGGTACTAATAATCAGTGTCGAATGTGATCATCATGTGTATATAAAATGTACCAATAAAATCAATTTCAAAAAAGAGATAGAAAATCTATATGCTAACACAGTGCAAAACCTAGACAAATGGAAACATTTCTAGACATGTATATGACTTGTCAAAATTAAAGCAAAAGGACTTAAAAACCCTAAGTCGATCAATACAAAGTATTGAGATTAAACTGATAACAAAATGTCTCTCTATAATCAGAAATAAAAGTGTTCCACTTCACTGCTCTTATCCATTAAAGATAAATCAGAAGTTTTAGAAATTTTATTCAGAGAAATTAGGTAAGAAAAAGAAACAAAAGTGATACAAACAGAAAGGAAGAATTTAAAGTATCTGTTTGCATATATACCTAGCAGGAAAATAGCAGGGTCATTTCATTTTAGAAAGTGCTGTTGTGAAAGAAATTGATTCCCCAATTTGTTCCTGTCAGACTGTTGTTTGTGTATATAAAGACTATTGATTTTTGAGTGTTGACCTTGTATTCAGCTATGCTACTGAATCTGGTGATTAAGTCTACCAGTCTTTTGGTTGAGTTTTTAGGATCTTCTATTTAGAGTATCATGTTATCAGCAAATAATGACAGCTTAAGTCTTTCTTTGCTATCTTTATTCCTTTTATTTCTTTCTCTTGTCTAATTCCTGTGGCTAATGTTTCCAGCACTATATTGATCAAGAGTGGTGATAGTGGATATCCTTGTCTTGGTCCTCATCTCAGTGTGGAGGGTTTAAAAAATCCATCCCCTCAGATTTAAAAACTCAGTTCAAAAAGGGGCATTTTAAATGAACAGACACTTTTCAGATGAATAAGAAACATATGAAGACATGTCAACAGAATGAATATAGTGAAGAATGGCCTTACTTTCAAAACTGTTGTACAGGTTTAATGCATCCAATCAAAATACTAATAGCATACCTCACACAACTAGAGAAAACCATCCTAAAATTTATATGGAACCAGGAGAGAATTATAAAACAAAAGCAATTTTGGGCAACAAGGGCAAGGCAGGGGTCATCAAAATCCCCGAGCTAACGATATACTACAAAGCTTCTGTGACAAAAAACAAACAAACAAAAAAACCCACCATGGTACTGTCATAAAAACAGACCTGAGGATGAATGGAGGACAATAAAAGGTGCAAAAACAAATCCAAGCACAACTCAGTTTCCTTATCTTTGGCAAAGTGCCAGATATATTCACCGGAAGAAAGACAACTTCTTTAATAAATGTTTCTGTGAAAGCTGGCTTTCTATGTGCTAGAGATTAAACCTAGATTCATATATATATATATATATATTTTTTTTTTTTGAGATAGGGTCTCCCTTTTTGTAGTTCAGGCTGTCCCTGAGCTCAGCCTTGATCTCACACCAGTCCTCCTGCCTCTGCCTCCCAAGTGTTGGTATTACAGGTGTGAGCCACCACGCCCGGCACTGTGGTATGTGGTTCTGATTGCTATTGGGAATGAGTCTCCATGCCTAGCATTGTTACATGTGGTAACTGAGGATTGAACTTGGGCCCTTGCACTTGTCAGGCAGGCGCCGGATCCACAGGGCTAAATCCCCAGCCCTAGATTCATATTACTTTATTTTTATTTTTTATATATTTTAAAAATCTTTATTTTGTTTTATTCCATTTCCCCCTCCTTTGTTTCCATTTATCCTTCACTTTTTTCTTGTTCCTTCCTTCCTTTCTCCCTCCCTTTGCTCTTGTTCTCCTTCCCATTTGAACACTTTCCATTTCTCTATTTTATTTATTTACTTATTTTTGAGACAGGGTCTTGCTTTGTAGTTCAGGTTGGCCCTGGATGCACTATGTAGCCCAGGCTGGCCTTAGCTCACAGCAATCCTCCTGCCTCTGCCTCCTGAGTGCTGGGATTACAGGCGTGAGCCACCACATCTGGCACTGTGGTATGTGATACTGTGCTGGTGGGCGTGTCTCCACCCCCAGTATTGTTGTATGTGGTTAATGGGGATCAAACCTGGGCCCTTGTGCTTGCAAGACAGGTGCCAGAACCACTGAGCTAAATTCCCTGCCCAGTGCTGAACATTTTTTCACATATTTGTTTGCTGTTTCTACTTCCTCAGTATATCCATATCTCTCACTAAGCACTAAAATAAAACTGAAATGGGTCAAAGAACTAAATATAAAAAGAGAACACTTAATATTTTGGAAGATAGATTAGGTAAAACTCTTGACATGACTGTAAACAAAGATTTTATGAATGAAACCTCAATTAAACAGGAAATATTACAAAGCATCAACAACTGTGATTACTTCAAGTTAAAAGCTTTTGTAGGGTAAAAGAAGCCCATAGAATGAAGAGCAACCTGTAAAATGGGAATTTTTTTTAAACCAGCTATTCTTCAGACAAAGCTCTAAAATCTAGAATGTATGAAGAGTTCAAAAATATTAGACCTTCCAAATTCAAACACATAATCCAAAAATGGGCATCCAAAAGAATAGACACTACTCAAATGAAGAAGTACAAACAGCAAACAAATATACAAAAAAAAAAATTCAACAGCACTGGTCTTTCAAAAATGCAAATTAAAACAACATTGAGATTTTTCATCTGACTCCAGAAAGAATGGCTGTCATGAAAAAAATATCGACCAATAACAAATGCTGGAGAGGGGATAAAGGAACCTTCTTCCTGTTTTTGGGAATGCAAATTGGTAAACCACTGTGGAAATCAGTATAGAGAGACTTCATAAAACTAAAAGTAGAGGTTACATTTGACTGAGCTATTTTCCTTCTAGCCGTAGTATCTTTCCAAAAGAACCAAATGCATCAGACCACAGTGATATATACATAGCTATGCTTATAACAGAACAGTTTATAATAACAATCTTGGAAGCAGCCTACATGTCCATTGATGGATGAATGGATAAAGAAGATGTAGTTATTGTATATAATGAAGTACTACTCTACCATAAAGAAGGATAAACTTAAGTTATTTTTACACAAATGGATGTACCACAAGACCACAATGTTAAGTGAGTCAATCAAATACATAAGTTTAAATATTGAGTTGTTTCTCTTGTTTTAGGAACACAAGGGGTAAATAAGGAGCAACATGCAGGATAGAAATTGGGAAATAGAACATGTTCAAATGAGTAGGAGAACAAAGTTGGAGGAGGGGAAAGGGATTAAAAAGATTTAAAAAGAAGAAAAAATGGAAAAACAGCTTTTGTAAATGGGGAGGGGAAGGAGGGATGCAGGAGGGGAAGGAATGAGAAAAATAGAGGTATTAACACACACACATATATATATATATATATATATATATATACACACACATACATATATATATATACACACACACACACATATATATATATATATATATATATACACATACATATATATATATATATTATGTAGAGGTGCAAGTTCTGTATGATAAGTGATTGTTTTATATGGCAAATATGTGTCAGTGTAAATCCGATATATGTCCAGGGTATGTCCAGGGTGGCAGAAGGAAATGAGGCACTCAGGGATGAGATCCAGCAAGGAGAACAGCCTCAGAGGACTGAACCACCAGCTGTCTTCCAACAGCTCTGTTATTATGGAGCCAATACAAAGTAGCAATACATAGGGGTAAAAACAGAAGAGGTGGGCAGGGGCATTTCCTGGGACAGGCCTTGCAGTTCTTCCTGATTCCTATCCCACTGTTTGTTTATGGATCTTGTTTGCAAGATTCAGTAACACAAAACTTAACAAAATGCCCGGGGGAACATCCTGTGAACTGGTGATAAGGAAACTCGGGAGTTCTGCATCAGGAGCTCTCCAGAAGTTCTGCTTAACTGTTTGTCCCAGGAAACTGCTAAATGGCTACCTTTTCCCTTACAGTGGAGAAGGCTTCCTTTTTCTCCACAGCCCCACTAGCGTTTGTTATTGGTTGATATCTTGATAACAGCCATTCGTTCTGGTGTAAGATGGAATCTCAGTGTTTTTTTAATTTGCATTTTTTGAATGACAGATGATGTTGAACACTTTTTCACATATTTATTTGTTATTTGTACTTCTTCATCAGAGAATGTCTATTCCTTTCAGATGCCCTTTTTTAGGTTAGCTCTTTAAATTTGAGGAGTCTAATTGTTTTTTTAGTTCTTTCTATATTCTAAGGATTAGTCCTTTGTCTGAGGAGTAGCTGGTGAAACTTTTTCCCACACTATGGATTGTCTCTTCACTGTGTTTGTGGTTTCTTTTGCTATGCAAAACCTTTCAATATGATGAGATCCTAGTTGTGGATTCTTTATAATATTTCCTGTGCAATTGGGGTTTTGTTCATAAAGTCTTTGCCAACAACTATATTTTTAAAAGTTTTACTTATTTTATCTTTCAGCAGATTAACTGCTTCTGTTTAATATAAAGCTGTTTCTTATATGCAGCATATTGTTGGCATTTGTTTTTAAAACTATTTTGCCAATCTGTATCTTTTGACTGATCTCAACTCTAAATTTAATAATTTAGAGATATTAGTGAAATGCCTTTTTAAAGTTTTTTGAGATAGGATCTTGCTTTGTATTTCAGACTTGTCCTGAACTCACTATGTAGCCCAGCCTATCCTCAAACTCAAGGCAGTCCTCCTGCTTCTGCCTCCTGAGTGCTGGGATTGCAGGTGTAAGCAACCACGCCTGGTGTGAAATGTATTGATTGATTCCTGTCAAGTGTGTGTGTGTGTGTGTGTGTGTGTGTGTGTGTGTATTGCTAATTCCTTTCTTTTCCCCTTTTGCTTATTTACTCACACTCCTTTCTGTATTCATTCTAGTTGTTCCTTTGGTTATGATGTCTTCATTGTCTCTTTCTAGTATATGTCCTTGAGTATATTTTATGGTTCTTGTTTAAGGACCATGAATTTCCTAAGGTTCTCTTTGTCATGGAAAGTCCTAATTCATCAATTTTGAGTGATAGTTTGTGGAATACAATTGGGGCTGAAAGTTATATCTTTCATACTTGGAGAACTTTCCTCCATGTTTTCCTGGTCTTTAAGGTTTATTTAGAGAAATTGGAAGCAATTCTAAGTTTACCTTTCTGGGTGATTTATTGTTTTTCCTTAACAGCTTTTAAAATTCTGTCC